>JAKUCV010003590.1:13407-41381 GCA_028386065.3 Turnera subulata
CCACTCAGAATATATAGAACATCCACAATAACTGTGTAGAAAGGAAGTAACATAGCTCTAACTACAAGCTCAAAATAAATTGATGTTCTGAATGAAATTATTTTAAGGATTCATAATTTTGCATAAGTCAGGTCAATTTGGGGTACAAACACTTCATCCCAGTCCAAGTAAACGAGAGAGGAAGGACAAAATAATGAAGAGAAAAGAAAAAGCTAACCCTACTGATTAGAAAGAATTTTTCTTTCATCAAAACGAAAACAAGCAAAAGAAAGAAATTTCCATCTGCATACAAGCAGACATTAGACAAGAGGAAAGCAAATGAAAGTTACACAACTCGCTTGATGCAAATAGTTCCGAGACCTAAACAACAATTTTTGGGCAGATGCTTTCAGATACAAAGAAACATCAAAAAGCATTACCCTGTACGAATTTAAAGAGAAAACTACTATACTGGAGCTGAAGATGACAAAGCACAGCCAAAGCAATACCTTTGCGCAGTCTAGCTTTCTCTTTTGACCGGTTTTCTCCACCCATAATATATCCCGGAACAATCCAATGAAAACGGTGCAATAACTTCTGCAGAATCTCATACACCTGCAAGCACAGCTCACGCGTTGGCACAAGCACCAACGCTATAACCAAGGCCATCAGCTACCAACACAGCAATGTATCACAGTACTGCTACAACAAGTAGAAGAAACAATCTCAACATTATCTTGTTACTGCCACATACCCAGAGTTCCACTAGAGCGGTCAATCTTAGGGGTGAAACCCTGCAAGTGATGGATAATCGGAGCCAAATACGCAACAGTTTTGCCCGTCCCAGTAGCCGCATTGACAAGTCTATAACAAATTTCAAATCAAAGGGAAAACAAACAACACAAAGGAACCCTCTTTCTCCAAGAACAACACAAAACAGACAAAACCAGTAAAGACCCACATCCTTAAACGACCAAATTAGTTAGGTAGGTAGTTAGTTAATCAGTTAGTTAGTAGCTAGCTAGAACTGAGAAAAGGATACACATGGCGGCCGGAGAGAACAACAGGAATGGCTTGAGCCTGTACCACAGTCGGCGCTTCAAAACCCATCCTTTCTGTTGTTTATTCAACATTAAACGATCAATCAATCCATTAAATGCACAATAACAACAAATGTAGTTATCAATCTAACGAGAAAATTTGTACCTTGGAGTTGGGTGCAGAGGGTGGGGTGGAGGCCGAGGCTGGAGAAAGAACATGACGCGAAGATTTCAGATTGGTCCTTCTTCTTCTTCGTCCTCGTCTCCTCCATGAGTAAATGTTTTAGGGTTTATGCAATTCTTTGAATTCTTCGTTTTGGATGTTGAAAATTTGGGGGTTTATAGTTTACTTTAGGGTTTATGATTTTTTGTTTGGTTTTAAAAAAATGGGAACCGGAGGCTGTCGCTTGTCCGGTTCAACTAACAAACTATTCCCAACTTTTTGCTAAAAGAAAAAGAGACGGCGCCGTAGCAATGGTTTCTATTTTCCATGTATGTTCGTTTTTACCTTAGAAAAAGAATATGTAATGTTCATTTGTAGTTAGTTGTCCTAATATTTAGTACATATCAGTATATTTTTTTAATATAAAAATGTAAATATTTTCATGAATATGGGGACGATAAATTGTAACCCGAGCTTTGCTTATAAAATAAAAATTAAGTCTTAATTCGGATGATGATTTTTAGAAGAAAAATGAATTTTTAAAAAAACTTTTTTAAGGTTGGTTGTATGTGCTAATCACATACAAATCAATGTGCTAAAAATACTAGTACTATTTTTTGTGGAAGGCTTATAAGATAATTGTATTAAGACAAAGCCATAATACATCATATAAATAATAACAATGCTAAAGACTTGGCTCTCATAGAAGTCTGTTGAGAAGCATCATAGATTATTAGTAATTTGTATGAAGTCCTATATCTCAAGAATTTGCTTTTTAGTTGCTTTCTCTACTACTTTCTTTGGTGGAAAAGGGTCAATAATATTTGTTGCTTATGTATATACTAACAATCATCAGCACCATACCATTTTATGGTACTATAGTAATTGGGAGTTGAATGACCACTTCTATATACAACAAAAGTCATTGAAAATCAAGTCTCATATACATAGCAAAAGTAAGTGACCACTTAGACACAGAACTTGTTAACAACTTTATTCTAACTGCTAAAATAGAGAAAAAAAAAAAAACAAAGTTGAGGTATTAAGATGAATAATTGTTTCCCAAAAAGTATTGTAGCATGCTCCATCTATCACACCGAGGGATGCGAAAAAAGTTGTACCGCAACAACTATATAGAATAACACACAAGGCTTCTTCAACCTTCCGACTTCAAGTTCATATCTTTTTAAAAAAAATCATCCATTAAATAACATGCTAATGATAAGTTTAAGGATATTCATATCAAGCCAATAAAGCTACACCCTAAAAGATCAAATTTTCCACTAAATACAAGGTCATAGTGCTTAACTAATTCCTTAATAACACTATTTGTTTTTGGATTTAATGAATTTTTTTAGAACTTCCAAAACGCTATCTCCTACACCAGTAGGCCTTGCACACTGTAGCCTTCCAATTAGACAAGAAAGAAATACCGCCCCTTAGAGGGAACACATTTGCCAACCTAATATTATGATTAGTGGGGTGTTAGGTCACCAAAAAGTGCATATAAATCAATGTGCTAATAATACTAGAGTTATATAGCAACTAAAAAGAAGAATAAACCAAAAGAATTCCACATCGAATAGTGTTCCTGTTTTGGGATGTATAAATCAATCTAACATCCAAAAACCCATGCAAATGACATGTCACTGAAGTGTCAACAAATTACTCGGTTCGATTAATATAGGTTGTAGCTTGTCCAGTTCGATTAACAAATTACTCCCAATTTCTTTCTAAAAGAAAACGAAATGGCGTCGTAGAAATGGTTTTCTATTTTCCATCTATGTTCGTATTTACCTTAGAAAAAGAATATGTTATAATGTTCATTTGTAGTTGGTTCTCTTAATATTTAGTAAATATCAGAAGAATTTTTTAATATAAAAATATAAATTTTTTTATGAATAGGGGACGATAGTTACTTTTAAAAAATAAATACAAAAGCAAAATACAAGAATGAAGGGAAATTTTGCTTTTTTAAATTGTAACCCAAACTTAGCTTACAAAATAAAAATTAAGTTTTGATTCGGATGATAATTAAGAAGAAAAATAAATTTAGAAAGTTTTTTTTAAGGTGGATTGTATGTGCTAATCACTTTAGTAGATACAAATCAATATGCTAAAAGTACTAGTACAATTTTTTGTGGAAGACATATAAAATACATGTATTAAGACAAAGACATTTACATCTACAAATAATAACAATACTAAAGACTTGGCTCCCATAGAAGTTTATTGAAAAACACAAAAAAAAATATTAATAATTTGTATGAAGTCGTATGTCTTCGGAATTTGCTTATTAGCTGCTTATTTTCTTTAGTGGAAAAAAGGGTAATATTTGTTGTTTATGTATATATATCAGCAACATATCATTCTTTACTACTGTAATAATTGGGAGTTAATGACCACTTAGATACATAACAAAAGTAATTGAAAATGAGACCATAAGAAAAGTAAGTGACCACTTAGACACACAATCTGTCAACAACTTTATTCTAAATGCTAAAATAGAGAAAAAACCAAAATTGAGGTATTATGATGAATAATTGTTTCCAAAAAAGCAATGCAACATGCTCCATCTATCATACCAAGGGATGCAAAAAAAATTGTACCGCAAAAAATTCATTGCATAAATAAACAGAAGAGTCCACTATCTAGAATAGCACGCAACACTTCTTCAACCTTTCTATTACAAGTTCAAACTTTTGAAAAAAAATGCATCCGGTAAATAATATCCTAATGATAAGTTTAGGGTTATTTGAAGCGCATCGACCCGTATTTACTGTACACAGTAAACACGTGCCGGAACTGTAACGACCCAACCAAACAAACCCAGCATATAGTGTATACAACAGAAACTCGGGCTCAATAGCCCAAAATGAAGACATCAGAAATCTGGCCCTTCGGCCCAACAACAAAATATACCACCCGAACCCGGGATCATCTATAATATCATAATCGGCCAAATGACCCAACAATAGCAATATAATGCACAGCGGAAGACTTAACAACTCACAAAGACACTGTATGCGACACTGATGCAAACTATGGATCCGAGTCCTGTCCAAGGGATAACGCCGCAGCCTGTCTGAAATGCATCAAACCTGTACCACAGATAACCCATCCTACGGGATGAAAGCCCGCAGGTGAGGGGTGAGTCCGAAGTACTCACCGACGAAGGATAGACAATCAATATGCAACACAATAATTACTCAAGGTAAAAAACAAGCATAACAGCCAAACCAAAAGATAAGACCCAAAACTGGTCCAAGACCAAAAGACTTAAACAAAAATCAATTTCCAATTTTATCTTTCCGGGCCCCGTCACGGATAAGCTAGGGGTCAGACCTGGTTATCAACATATTCCGGGTGCCAGACCAAATCCAAGAGAACCCAGGGATCGACATCCCAAAAATAAGAACCCAGGGATAGACATCCCAAATATATCAACGGGATAGACATCCCAAGCATAGACATGCTTATCACAAGTAACCCAGGTCATGGCCACCACAAAACAGTCTTAAACCATCGAGTCGTACCACTACTTACCACGTGACAATTCTATTATCATCATCAAAATCAAATCACAGGGATCAACATCCCTAACCAAAATAAAGGGATAGACATCCCATCCAAAACCGAGGATCGACATCCTTATCACAATTTATTATTTATCCATTATTCTCCTAACCAAAATGACGCCGAAATAACATCCAAACTCAACACGGGGATAAACATCCCAAAATCAATCAAGACACTGGGATAAACATCCCGACAGAAATCACAACAAATGCGACAAACAACAGTGCAACAACCATCAAACACAACAACCGAGTAATATAGGCACATATTGAAGGAAATCCATCCTCACCTTGGCCGATTACTCAACTCCGGAGACAATGACCGATCCCAAGCCGGCTCCTCGGGAAACTGCCCGATATCCAAACCTATACAACAAAACAACATACTCACATAAATGCACATAATCGGTATGCTATGATGCCAATACTGCGAAATAAACCTACCCCAGTTCATACCTTTTATTATCATCTTTTACCGAAAATATTATACCGTACGTATATCCGAATATAATTTCGGTACCATACTTTAATAGAATCCTTTTCAAAATATTTTCATAAAATAATTATACTTTTCCAAAATAATAAACATCATAATTTTTCTAGAAACTATAACTTATATATTGAAACACCCCGTCCTAAATTTACCCGACTAACAGTAATTACCAACAATAGTGCCGACACGTGGCACAAACTAGGTAATACAACAGAAAATCGGCCCATCGGCCCAACAACAATAGACTAACGCCCGGTGTCGGGTACAATAACAATAATAGCACAGCGGAAGCAATTTTTAATAATCACAGCAAAAGCATGAATTGACTCGATGCAAAACTATGGATCCAGATCCGTCGGAGGAGATGCCACAGCCTGCCATGACGCATACCTGCATAAAGAACAATGAAGCCTGCCGATGGGGCAGGTGAGGGGTGAGATTCTCCACAATCTCACCGACACATAACCCATGATGAACATCATAGCATATACTTAACAATCAAGCACATCAATATGGCATACAAGTAGTGAGCAGAACACTGATCAAATACGGTTACAAAGAACAATGTGGACCATGCAAAATGTCCACCCCATCGACTATGCAAAGCACTGACTATCTAATACAGACTGTACCAAACACTAGTGTCCGACCAGGACACTTCAACTCGACTACGTATTGGGTATCCGACCCAGTCTCGACAGACTATATAATACCTACTCTAGTTCTGACAGTCTATACTCAACAGAGGCTTCTCATCGCATGGTAACATACCGGTACTGTGCTTGCCGATCATCTAACCCGGTACTAAAACAAACTCAAATCACGTGAGCCTCGCTCACCGGGTAGCCGGCAACCTGCACGGTCCATACCCAATCAACATCACAAACCGGTCCCCGGGTAGAATCACAACACAACACGATAACAGCATCACCACAGCAACTCGTAACCACTACAACAACAATTCTCTTTAATCCCAATCTCTAGGTATCGACATACCCTTAGAAATAACCATTACCCAACCGTCGACCACAGCCGACAATCAACATATCTCAATATCCTATCAAAAATGACAAGTGATACTCATTCGACAATTATTAAAAGAAACCGGCAATAAACAAAGGACAACTGGCAACCGATGCCAACAACAATAGACTACTTAGGACCAACGACAACAACAACACCGCGAACCGGCAACCTATGCCGACCACGGTCAACCGACTATACTGACAATCTCCCAAGGTATGATCATGAGACAACATGCATAGCACATCACAGCCCAATAAAGCAAAAACACATCTTAATCAAAACTGAGCCAAGGCCAAAAGAATGCTTAATTATTTCTATTACCAATTTTATCTTCCGGGCCCTGTCACTGGACAAGCTAGGGGTCAGACCTGGATATCAACATATTTCGGGTGCCAGACCAAAATCAAGAGAACTCAGGGATAGACATCCCAAAATAGTAACCCAGGGATAGACATCCCAAAAATAATCACGGGATAGACATCCCAAATATACTCACGGGATAGACATCCCAAGCATAGACATGCTTATCACAAGTAACCCAGGTCACGGCCACCACGAAACAGTCTTTACCCATCGAGTCAGATCACTACTTTCCAAGTGACATTAAAGTCGTCAACACAATTTCAATTATCCAATTTCTATTTCCAATATCCATTATTAATTTCCCATGGTCAATAGTCCAACAACAATCACAACACAACATTCAGAGATTCAATATTACAGTCGGAAATCACAACAGTAATAATCACAGCAATCAAATAACCAACAGTGAAAATCTCAGCAGTTCAATAACAACAAAGCACGCAAGTAATTCGGCACATATCAAGGAAATCTACTCTCACAATAATTACCAGCAAATATCACAAAGTTATCAACAATAATAACCATAAGATGCAATGGAACCTATGTAGTTCCAAGACCAACCATCCCGGTTATCACGGGTGGAATGACGTATATGCAACCTCACCTGATACTCCTCGGAAGCTGGTATCCGGTTAAGCCTTGATATTCCTATAATATAACAACATTAATTACTTATAATGCACAACAAAATGATTATGCATGATGCCGGTTAAGAATTATTAGGCGGCTTATCAGTTCCTTTTATTATTTCCATAATTATCTTATCCATTCTTGTGGGATTACTAACAACCTATTTTCCATCTGATATACCAATCATATCCGTCATAAGTCAAACCAAAACCGAGCGGCCAAGCCGACATCTCGGCCCTTAGGCTGCTTATGTCAAGAAAGCATATGTGCGTACTCTTATGTGTAGTGTATATTTAGGAGATTATTTTTGTAGATAGATCAAGTTACGACCCGTTGAATACCCATAGTCCATATGACGTAAATAATATTATTCCCGATTAAATATTAATTACTTATATGTTTTTTTTTATACAATAATTAAGTAATAATGAAAACGATAAATACGTCAAAACATTATTTAAATAGTATATTCTATAATAACTCTTTTAATGGAAATTATCTCCAACTGTACGAAATTAACGTAGCCAACGTATAGCATAGTTTATTTGTGCGAATTTGTAGTTGTACTATTTATAATTATCTACATATATAATCACAAGTACTTGTTTACCTAAAACTATAATTGTTAGGTAAGAATATAATCTAGCAATATCTAAGCCGGCGAAAATAGTTGCAATACATTATATGATAAATTCATATACTAGTAATAGCTTAATAATTAAGATAAGGTAATGTTCAATATTATTTTTACCTAAGAGAAATATAGATAACGTCATAAAAGTATAACTATATATAATACCGATACTATTTAAGTTATTAAGAGTAAATGTAATAGTTATTTATGTCTAGGCCTTTTATCGTTATTAGCCCGAGTAAAGCGTAAATTCGATAATCCGAAAAATAAACAATACCATGGGCCTTCTTTTTAGCCCAAGCGGATAAACAAATTAAAAGCATAGATAAAAGGCATAAGTGAAATTAAATCACACTCCATAAAATTAATATTAGCTTAAATAAATTAAACGTTCGCTTATTAACGTCGTTATAAAAGTCCGAGTCCGTTAATGTTCGTGAAATGCCCAAAGGGTCCGATAATTACCTAAAAACTCGATCCCGGGTTCACCGGAAAATACCCGAGACCTCGCCGGAAAATCACCCGAGACATCGGAATCTCGCCGGATTCCGGCAAGTACTGTTCACAGCAGCAGTCCTCGGCTACTACTCCTCAACCACACCAACACCGTACCACCACATCATCAGCCCGGCCACCAGCACTGTGACCATTACTATAGCGATTTTCCGGTGGCCGGAACACCACCAAACCACCACGTCAACCACCCAAAACACAACTACCCACAGCCACAACAACTCCATCAACGGCAACATCTTCCACCTCGTCTGAATCCATCCCACAAAGCACACCAAAATCAAATAGGAACCCACAACACCCATTCAATTAACAACAGAGGAAATAAAAGAAAAGAACGGAAAAGAGAGGCGTGACCAGAGTCTTACCCCGTCTTGACGGCGGCGGCGCGTCACGAAGGAAGTGGAGGCGAGGAACGGACGGTGGATCGGCCTCGGTGCTCGGTGGTGGTCGGTGCTCTGTCCCTCGACAGTAGCAGCGAGGCCCGCTCCAATCTCGGTGGCGTCGTACTCCTCAGGTGACGACGGTGTCCGGTTGCAGCGGCGACACTGGCTCCGGCGGCTGCTGGTGGCTCGCGAGGCAGAGGAGGAGCAGGGAGGGCTGGCCACGGCGGATTGAAGGAAGGAGAAGGAAGAGATGGTGTGTCTGGCGGTGGCTCGAGCTGGTCTTGGCGGTGGCGGCGTCGCGGAAGCAAAGGGAAGAGAGGAGGCAGACGGATTTGTGGTTGGGGTCTCGGGTTGGCGGCACAGGGGAGGAGAGGAGAAGGGGCAGTGTCGGCGTGGTGGTGGGGAGAGGAGGCAGAGGCAGAAGGGGAGAGTGAGGGAAGAAAGAAGAGGAAAAGGAGAAGGAAGTGGGGTTGCAGGGGATGTGGAATCGGGTGGGGAGGAAGAGAAGATAAGGAGAGAAAAGGAGAAATGATTGAAAAGAAAGAACGTTAGGTGGAGGGGCCGGCGTGAAGAAATTAGGGAAAAGAAGAAGAAAAGAATAAAAGAAATGGGGAAGGAATAAGGGAGGTGGAAAAATAAAGAAAAAGAAAGAAGTGGGGTAGGGCGGCGGAATAAAAACTGGGAGAGAGAAGAATTAGCCCGGGAGAGGAAAACGTGTCACGAGCATCGGCCAAATTTGTTTGTCCGTCGATGACCAAAATATCCTCCGTTCCGGCTTTAACCCGTTAAAAGTACAAGGGTATATCCGTCATTCTGTCAAATTCCGTCCCGTGTCCGAAAATACAACTTGGGCTCGGAAAATCCGACTAATTCTCCTGAGTGTTGCCCAAGTCTCGGAATCGAAAACCGAGGCTCGGTAAGCCGTGTGGAATTCTCGAAAGTTCCGGGTAACTCTCGATTTTGATTTCCGGAGCTCGATAACCACAAGGTACCTTCGGTAGCATCGGTGGCTTTCGGGTTTAGGTTCCGAAGATCGATTATTCTCGGTGAAATTCTCGAAATTAATTCAAAATTGTAGAATGTTCGATTAACCGTGTTAAAAATTTATTTACCACAATAAGAGTTAAAACAACTCGGTAAAATTACGAAAATTTTACCCGGGTCGTTACATATATATTTATCCCAAAGTTATTTCCATAAAATGTTATACTTGCCAAAATATAATTACTAAATATTATTATTTTAGGAAAATCATTTTCCAGAGAATATAATTATATAACTTATTTTCTGAAAATAAATACGAATTTATAAATATACATATATATATTTCCCAAATTATTCCCGTATGCATAAATATTAATTATTTTCCATATCTCATATTTTCCCAAAATATTTCCTTAATTTGATTTTTCAATATAACCATATTATTTTTATATGTCAGATTTTATTTTATTATTATTATTATTTTTTAATCTTGGACTGGGCCGTGAACAGTGGTGTCCAGCCCACTACATGGAGCCCAGACAGGCCCACGCAGCAGGCCCAGCGCACAGCCCATCCAAGCCAAAGTTTCAGCCCAACACCCAGCCCACACACATAACCCACAAAACACTAGCCCACAATCACAGCCCACAACCCGCAGCCCGACAAGTCGACCCGACCCAACTGTGCATCATCTTCAACCTCGACACTTACCGAGTGGTGTCGCCGGAGTCGCAGCGGCAGCGACAGTCGCAGCTAGGCGAGGCGCTGGCGTGATGGAGGAGGAGGTGCGTGGCAGCGGGGTGAACTCGCTTGTCGAGTCGTCTCGTCTTGGACGTCAGCGCGGCTGGGTTCGGTGGCACGGAGCACGAGGGAGGAACGCCGGATAGGCGGCAGGTGGTAGAGATCGGTCTGGCGACGCGGCCTCGGCGATCTGCAGCGAGGAGACGGGCGACGACGCGGCTGCTGACGAGCTCATGCTTCGTCGGCGGCGCTGCTGGCCTCGTCGCGGGGAGGAGGAAGAGAACTGGTTGCAGTCGTTGATGCCGACTTCCCGGTGGCGACGAGCTGGCGAGCATAGAAAGGCGAGCAGGGCGCGCGGCTGCGCGGCGGTGGAGAAAAGAAGAGATGAGAGGAGAGGAGAGGAGCTGGTGGTGGTTCCGGTGGTGGCTCGGTGACTTACTGTGGCGGCGTTGGTGTTTGTTTTGTGTTTCATGTATATGTTGGCTGGGTTGTGCAGGGACGAAGGAACGGTTTTTGCAGATGGGTTAGGAACTGGGTTGCAGAGGAAAGAACGGTTTGGGTCGCTTGTGTAGGCAGAGTCACGGGAAAGAGAAAAAAGAAGGATTGTCACAGGTTACACAGGAAGACACGGGCTGCACAGGCAAAGGCGGCTGCGTGACTCAATCACGCAATCGTGTCCAGACTGGACCAGAAAACAACTGATACCCCCACTTAGTTATTCTCCGGTGTGATTTTCCGAAGATTCCGGGACCCGAAAAATACCGACTTAGGCCCAAAAAATCCACGGAAAAATCTCGAGCGTGGGAAAAGCCTCGGTTACGAAAAATGACACTCGATTTACCTTGAATTAATTACCCAAGATTAATTCATCGGTAAATCACGGTAAAAAGACTTTTACAGACCCGATAAAAATCTAAATTTTTACCCGGGCTGTTACAATATTTAAGCGTAGAAAGCTACACCCTAAAAGATCATATTTTCCATAAAATACGATGAAACGCCCCGATCTGTATTTACCGTTATGCACAGTAAACACGTGGGACCACATACTATCACAGTAACTACAGTGGTAAATATCACAACCAACAGTATTAATACATTAAAAGTACACAATACATCAACAGTGCTTGTCCCGGCACGTGGACATTATTACAACAAGCAACCCAATCAAGAAAATAAAATGCAAGCAGCGGAAGTCTTAATACAACACAGCAATAGACAACATTATATATATGATGCAATGCAGGATGGATCCGGGCCTGGCAGAGGGTGCGCCATAGCTTGCCTCGAACGTACCTGAGCTACGCACAATCAAACTATGCGACCTGGTCACGCAGGCAAGGGGTGAGTCTGAAGTGCTCACCGGGTAAAATCCATAAGCAAATATACATATACAACAACCGTAAATAATCCAAGTCACATCAACAACAATCTACTAAGGTTCACACGAACCCTAATTAACACACTCTGTGATTCTAGACACGCTATACCAATTTATTATCAGGGCCCCTATCACTAGTTAAACGATGGCCGTCGCCTGGTAGTCAAGCTAGCTAGCCCGTGGACCCCGCACTGGTACCTCCACGTATAACTGGCACAGACAGGGAGCAGACCCCAAGCACACTCTCGCCCAGCGCCTAAAATAAAGATTGGTATAAACAGGGAGCAGACCCCAAGCACACTCTCCCCCAGCACCATAAAAATAAGACTACCATCTCGCTATTCCAACATTTAACTATGATTACTAGATGTCTAAGTGTATCCAGTTTTATTATTTCTAATTACTTAATTCCTGTTATCCTCCATTCTCTCTTTATCCCGAGCAGGCTCACGGCCTCTCCGCTCGTCTGGATAATACAAGCTTATTCAACCAGTACCCTCGGTACTCTACTCTCATAATTTTCACAACCAACAACAACAGAAATAACCTACTAATACCACATTTCTAATATTACCAATAACATCAACAGTAGCATCAATTCAGCAATATCAACGGCAACAAACAACAATTAAATTCATCTCACAACACATATTCACAGCCGTAAAGAATTACTCAAGCATATAACACAACAGCAACTTAGTACTACGACAGTATATAAATATTCACTTATCCTCACCTTAGCCGATTTTCTATTCCTAATAGTCCTCGAAGTGTTCCGGCTCAGGCTCCTCGGGGTACTGCTCGTTATCAATTCCTATATCAAACAACAATTTATGCACATATAAGATGATATGCAAATGCTCGGCTATTACTGTAAGCCGTAAAAATAATTACTGGACCTACTCGGTACTTCCCCGGGTTATTCCCATTATCGTCATAATTCACCATTTAATTACATAGGCCGGAAATATTTTACCATAATTATATCCGGTTATTATTCCGATACGTATTTACTTTGATAATACCCTTTCCATTTTTATTTTCCTTGAGTATGTACTTTCCAAAATTATTATTATTTACCATATATATATATTCCAAGGTAATTATTTCCATTTAATATCCATATATTTTCCAAATTATTCTAATATACCAATATAATTATTTATTTTATTTTTATTGTTTTTCTTCATTCCAGAATTTATTTTCCCTTTTCCTTTTTTTTTAAAAACTGGACTGGGCCCATGAATAGTGTCACCCAGGCCTGCACAGCACCAGGCTCAGACCTCAAGCTGAGGCCCAGGCGCAGGCCCGCGTGGCCAAACCCAACTGACCAAGAGCCCAAGCGCAAATTCCCCAGCCCATCCACACGCGGGTCAACCCGACCCGAGGTCGCAACCCGGTGCGTGTGGCGGGTCGTCTTCTACCCCCTGCTCACCTTGGGTGCTACAGCGGCGGCGTGATGAGGCTGGCGACGGCAGGAACGCGGGCGACGTGGAGGCACGAATCGCTGTTGTCGTGGCTCGGCGTCGACGCGGGTAGACGGATCTGCAGCGAAACCGGAGGACGAAGGTGAACTCGGACGACGGTGTCGGTTGCGAGTTGGTGGAGACGCGACCCAAGCTGCTGCTGCTTGGTCCGGTGGTGCTGCAGCGGAGGTCGGCGGTGTGAGGGCGGCTCGAGACGCGTGCAGGAAAGGAGAGGAAGATGGTGGTGGGGTGTCATTTAGTGGTGGCGACCGGCGGTTGGTGGTGGAGCTTGGTGCCAAAACGACGGCATGTGGGGGGTTGGTGTGCTGACGATGACGGTGGTGGCAAACGCGTGTGGTGTATTTGTGTATGGTTTGTTTTTCTTTTTTTTTCTCTTTTTTTTTATATTTTACTGGTTTTGGTTTACTGATAATTTTGTGTTTGCAGAGGATGGTTGCAAGTGTAGGCAGGGAAAATGGCAGAGGATGGGTTTCAGGTTTGCAGGCAAATGGTGGTGCAGGAACACAGGGCATGGAGAGGAAAGAAAAGGCAGAGCTTCACGGGTATCACAGTGAAAATTTCACAAGCGCACAGGAACAACTCACGAGCTGCACAGGTAAAGCATCTTCATTGTGCAGTTATACTGTGCACCGTCTGGACTAGAAAATATCTACAATACCCCCTTGACTTTATTTCTGGCCTGATAATACGAGGTTAAACCTGACTTTTCTCGAGATTCCTGGACCCGAAAAATTTCAACTTTGGTCCGTAAAATCCGCAGAAAAATCCCGAGCGTGGGACAGAGCTCGGTTTCGGAATCCGATGCATATTTTACCCTGAAATAATTACCCAAGATTATTTTTATTTGGTAAATTACTGTACAAAGCATTTTTACAATCCCGGTAAAATGTAAATTTTTTACTCGGGCTGTTACATAGGAGGTCATAATGCTTAACCAAGTTCTTAATAAAACTATTTGTTATTAAATTTGTTGAATTCTTTGAGAACTTCCAAAATGCTATCTCCTATACTAATAGCCTTTGCACACTGTTGCCTTTGGAATAGACAAGAAAGAAATACCGCCCCCCTTAAATATTGCATTTTGCTTATAATTCATATAATTACACTACACATGAGCAAACTAATAATTAACCTTCAACAATAAGTCCAAGCATATTCAAATATAAAACCAACATAAACATAAATAATTATATCTCAAAATTGGCAGCACCTTTGCCAACCTAGTATTATGATTAGTGGGGTGTTAGGATATATAAATCAATTTGCTAAGAATACCAATAATATAGAGTTATATAACAACCAAAGAAAAATGACCAAAAGAGTTTGACAATCGAATAGTATTTCTATTTTGGAAGGTATAATTCAATCTAACATTCAAAGACCATGCAAATGACATAT
Organism: Turnera subulata; assembly: GCA_028386065.3. Classification (NCBI taxonomy): domain Eukaryota; kingdom Viridiplantae; phylum Streptophyta; class Magnoliopsida; order Malpighiales; family Passifloraceae; genus Turnera; species Turnera subulata. Next base: position 28,204 of record JAKUCV010003590.1, read on the forward strand.
GCCACTGAGGTGTTAACAATAATTGGAAGTTAATGACCACTTAGATACGTAACAAAAATAAGTGAAAATCAAGTTTCAAATACATAACAAAAGTGAGTGACCACTTATACACAGAAACAACTTTATTCTAAATGCTAAAATAGAAGTCCAAGCATATTCAAACATAAAACCAACATAAACATAAATATTTATATTTCAAAATTGACAGCACCTTTGGCAACCTAGTATTATGATTAGTAGGGTGGTAGGTCACAAAAAATGACTCTAACCCAAAAAGAACTATACAAAAATGATTGAAAAAAATGCTTTTTAAAAATTTTGCCTAAAAATAGCTTTTTAGATGATAATCACTTTACCATATATAAATCAATGTGCTAGTAATATCAGTAAACCAAAGAAGAATGAACCAAAAGAGTTTGACAATCGAATAGTATCTCTATTTTGGAAGGTATAATTCAATCTAACATTCTAAAACCCATTTTTATCCGGTTTGATTAACAAACTTCTCCCAATTTTTTGCTGAAAGAAAACAAAACGGTGTCGTAGAAATTGTTTTCTACTTTCCACGGTTCGTCTTTACCTTAGAAAAAAATATGTTATAATGTTCTTTTGTAGTTGGTTCTCCTAATATTTAGTACGTATCGGTATAATTTTTTAATATAAAAATATAAATATTTTTATGAATACGAGGATGATAGTTACTTTTTAAAAATAAATACAAAAAGAAGATACAAGTGAAACGCCCGACTACCATTTACCCATCATACAGTATTTACTGAGCAACAGTGCCGACACGTGGCACAAATAGTAAAAACAACAGGAGATCTGGCCCAATGGCCCAATAAAAATAACAATTACCCAACCTCGGGTACCTCAACCAACAGCACAGCGGAAGCATTTATAGTCACAATGTAAACATATGCAAAGCCCGATGCAGCTAATGGATCCGAGTCCTGCCTGAGGGTACACTGCAGCTTGCCCTGTACGTTTCTGCACTACAAACAACTCATCCTATGGGATGAAACCCTGCAGGCGAGGGGTGAGTCCGAAGTGCTCACCGACGAAGGATAAACAGAGATATGTAGTCAACCATAATAATTTCAAAGTAAACACAGACAAATACAACACAAAGACTACCAAAATATGACTGAGCCAAGACCAAAAGAATATTTATTATTATTACCAATTTTATCTTCCGGGCCCCATCACTGGACAAGCTAGGGTCGTACCTGGTTATTAACTAATTCCGGATGCCAGGCCAAATCACAATCCGGGATCAACATCCCAATCACAACCAATCCGGGATCAACATCCCAATAACAATCTCATCTGGGATCAACATCCCAATATCAATCTCATTCGGGATCAACATCCCCAATAATCCAAACCAAACCGGCCATGACACCACAGAACTAGCCTCTAACCATCTGGTCGTACCACTACTTTCCACGTGACAATTATATCATCATCTCAAATTCATTTCCAATTCCATTTCCAATACTCATTATTCTTTCCTCAATTATCCACATAGACCAGTTCGTCACTATTCTCTACACAGTATCATAAATCCAATATCACAGTCTAACATCAACAATAACAACAACATCATAGCAGTCAATCATCCAACAATATTCATCTCAGCAGTTCAATCAAGCAACAAAACAAATATAGTATTACGAGCACATATCAAGGGTTATCCATCCTCATCTGATGTGTCTCTGAAACTGCTATCCGGTCAACCTCGATACCCCAAAGGTTCGTCCCGAGCTCGCCGGAAAATTTCCAGAACTGCCGGATCCTCGCCGGATTCCGGCCAACATTGTTCATGCAGTTCCCAATACGCCCACTGCTCACTGTTCGTCACCCAACAGAGTATCTAGACCACCAAGCAGAACAAAAACAAGCCAAATACCAACACCAAAACTACCCCGCCAAAGCAACAATCCGATCAGCAACACACACCATCCCGTGGCCATCCTCCTCGGCAATCGCCCAAACACGAAACCACACCCGATTCAATATCACAGTACCCAAACGGAAACAACAAGGCCCGATTAACAGTAAGCTTAACGATTAAAAGAATCTATCAAGGAAAAGGAAGGAGGGGCGAGGCCAAAGACTCACCCAGCACAACGACGACGTCGGGCGGTGGATCGGAGGCAGGGAAGGGTCACGCAAGCAGCAGCTAACCCCGTCGGAGTCTCCATCTTCGGGTCGTGAGCAGCAAGCTCCGTTGGTTCTGTCACTGGCGACGGGGCGGCAGATCGAGGAAGAGGAAAGGAAAGAGGTGCAGCGGTGGCGGCGGCTCTGGCTGCAGAGGAGAATGGTCCTCCTATGAACGACGGCAGCCCTCTGCGACGGTGGTGGCTCGGACTCAATCCGTCGGTGGTGGCGTCGAGCTCGGTTGGTGGCAGCGTCGTCTGGCTGCAGCGGCAGAGGAGGAAGACGACGGCGCGAGCAGAGGCCGAGCGACTGGGCAACGATGTCGTTCCTCTCTTCGGTAGTGGCTTCGACGGCGGTGAGGTAGAGGAGAACAGGAACGAGGATGAGGAGAATGGTTGGGGGCGGCGGCGTTAAGGAGGTCACGCACGGGAAGAGGCAGGGAAGGAAATGGAGAGAAAGAGAGTAAGGAGGAAAAGGAAGAGAGAGATGGGTGCAGAGGATGCGTGAAGAAATCGGGAGGAAGAGTTGAGAAAATAAAGAAAAGGAAGGGGAAAGAAGACAGGAAAAAAAAGAAAGTGGGGAGGGCCGATTGGTCACGGGTGGTCTCGGTGGGGGAGAGGAGAAAAGAAAGAAAAGAAAGAAAAGAAAGAAGAAGAGAGGAAAGAAAAGAAAATAAGAGTGGCCACGTGGCAAGCCACGATTGGCCGGTCCAGATTTCCGTCCCGAGTCCGGAAATACGACTTAGGCTCGGAAAATCTCATCGGTTTTCCCGAGCATTGTCTAAGTCTCGGAGTTGAAAACTGGGGCTCGGTAAGCCTTGGAGGAGGCTCGGAAATCCAGAGTAACCCTCGGAATTAAATTTTGAGGCTTGGTTAGTTGAAAAGATACTCCCGAGCGTCACGTATCCTCGGTGATTGAAACGAGGCTCGGTTATTCCCAAAAAAACTCTCGAAAAAACTCGGTCCGATAGAATCCTCGAATTACGGCGTTTAAACTTCATTTTAAATTATAAATAGTAAATTATTGCAACAAGAATTTCCCGGCTAAAATAGTAATAAAAGTATTGTTATAAATGTTGATTAGGAAATTAATAATAATGGTAACAGTATTAACAATATTGATAATTTTGAGAGTTGTAAAAATAATAGTGAAAATATTGAAAATTGACTCGGTTTGGTAAAATTTTTAATTAACCGCGATAAAATTTTATTAACCACCGTAAAAGTCAAAACAGCTTGGTAAAAATCACGAAATTTTTACCCGGGTCGTTACAACAAGAATGAGAGGAAATTTTGCTTTTTTAAATTGTCACCTGAATTTTACTTTTCAAATAGCAATTGAGTTTTAATTCGGATGATGATTTAAGAAAAAAATGAATTTTTTAAAAAGAACATTCAGTCCTTCTAGTGCCTTCAACTATGATAATCTTCTATACTACATATGTAGGATGGGAGAGTAAAAAAGTGATTACCACATACAAACCAACCTTAAAAAAGATATGTGATTAGTAAAACCCCTAGCCAATATGTGTTTTCTCTTGTGGAAATAGTAAATACAAGGGTTTGATTATGAAAGGCACAACTTGCTGTGTAGCCTGCATATGCATTATATACTGTAATATGTTTACATGCTTTAGATGTTTACAAGGAATAGGTTTCTTGGAGCACAAGAGATGGACACATAGTGTAACTTATCACAACACAGGAATCAGCTAAGACGTAACTGATCGTAGACTAAGATGTATTTGGACATGAACTGTAACTGAACTTGGACGAAGTTGTATCTGGACATGAACTAGACTTTGTTATGCTAACATTCCCCCACAAACTGCACTGGGCTGTGGAACAGAGCTGCAGTTTGGACCTTAGTTGAGCAAAGCGCTGTGAAGGCAGTGCCTTGGTGAGTATATCGGCTAGTTGGCTTTCGCTATTCAAGAACTTGATAATGAGCTGCTTCTTTTGCACACGGTCCCGAACAAAATGATAATCTAGATCAACATGTTTGGTGCGACTATGTTGGATGGGATTGTGACTGAGATAGGTGGCACCTATGTTGTCACACCAAAGAATCGGTGTTGTAGTGGAGATACCAAGTTCTCGCAGTAAGGACTGAACCCAAACCAATTCGGCACTCCCATCTGCAAGGGCTTTATATTCTGCTTCCGTGGATGACCTTGCCACCGTACATTGTTTACGAGAGGCCCATGAGATAAGATTGGCACCCAGATATACCAAGTACCCTGCTGTGGACTTCCGGTCATCAACGTTGCCACCCCAGTCAGCATCGGTATAGACAGACAGGTGAGAGGTGGTGCTTGGGCGAATAAAAAGACATGAGAACTCGTATGCTGCAGATATCGTAATATTCGTTTGACGGCAGTGTAATGTTCATCAGTGGGTGCAGTCATGTATTGACTAACCTTGCCGACAGAATACATAATATCCGGTCTAGTGATCCCCAAGTATTATAACGAGCCAACAAGCCGACGATAGAGTGTGGGATCCAAAAATTCCTTGCCACTGTTCTTCTGTAACTTCGTAGAAGTGGAAGCTGGTGTCTGAAGTGGCTTGCAATCTTGCATCCCTGCTAGTTTGAGGATATCCTGAATGTATTTTTGTTGAGAGAGCAGGATACCTGTGGGTGTGTAATGGACCTGTACGCCCAGAAAATAGCTCACTCTTCCCAGGTTTCGAATGGAGAATTCTGTCCCTAGGCGAGATATAAGTGTGGAGACAAAGGATGCATTATTCCCAGTGACAAGAATGTCATCAACATACACCAAGACATAAACCTGCATGGGACCTTGACGATAAATGAAAAGTGAAGTGTCAGACCGTGAAGTTACAAAACCATGTCCAAGCAAGTAATCACTCAGTCTTTTATACCAAGCCCGAGGGGCTTGTTTCAGCCCATACAGTGATTTTAGTAATTTGCACACATGATTTGGTTTGTCAGGCACAACAAATCCCTGAGGCTGTGCCATATAGACATCTTCGGCAAGTGTCCCATGGAGAAATGCATTTTTGACATCGAGTTGATGGACCGACCAGTGCTGAGAGATAGCAAAACTAAGGACCACCCGAATAGTTACTGGTTTGATCACCGGACTAAATATTTCCTTGTAGTCTAGGCCCTCTCTCTGATGAAATCCTTTAGCTACAAGACGTGCCTTGTAGCGCTCAATATCACCATTAGCCGTGCGTTTGATTCTGTACACCCATTTATTGCCAACAATATTCATGGTGGATTTGTATGGAACTAGAGTCCAGGTTTGATTGCTGAGCAGTGCATTAAGCTCATCCTGCATAGCATCTCTCCACTCTTTGTACTTGATGGCATGAGAGTAACAGGTTGGTTCAGATGTTGGGGGCAGCGGTTTATGGACAACAAAATTTGATGGGGAATAACGTTGAGGGGGCTTTGGATTAGGACGAAGATTGGGTCGTCTTTGTTGTGGTTCTGGTTCGAGTATGGGACTTGGGGTGGGGGAAGAAGTTGAAGCGGATGCAGAAGTAGATGAGGAAGGAGGAGACATGTTGAGGCCGGTGTTGGGAAAGGTCAGTTGTCGTCGAGAGAAAACTCGAGGAGTAACTGGAGTTTGGGCAGAAGGTGGGGATGGACGTGACATAATATGAGACTTGTGTGATGTGGGAAGAGATGTAGTGGAAGGAGAAGTAGGTGTGGAAGATAAGTGTCGAGAAGGTGGAGTACCTGTAGAACTTTACACCGATCTGCTATTTGGGAAGAAGACTGAAAGTGGCACTGACACCCATGTCGTTGTGTGACAAGATTGTGGAACTGAGATTTGGAATTGCTGAAAAGGGAAAATAGTTTCAAAGAAGCGAACATGTCTTGCTATATACATACGTTTGGTTTGTAAATCTAAACACCTATAGCCATGATGCCGTGGACTATAGCCCAAGAAAACACACGGTGTAGACCTAAAGGATAGCTTGTGAGTGTTATAAGGTCTTAAGAGTGGATAACATAAACATCCAAAAACTTTGAGAAAATTATAGTCCGGCTTATGTAAGAATATGGCTTCATAGGGAGATTTATTTTGCAAAATTTTCGTGGGTAAACGGTTGATTAAAAACACTGCGGTTTCAAAGGCGAAGGACCAGTATGTCAAAGGTAATTTTGCTTCAGCTAAGAGAATCAAACCAGTTTCTACTATGTGTCGATGACGACGCTCTATGGAACCATTTTGCTCATGTGTGTGCGGGCACATGACTCTATGTTGGATGCCTTGGGTGCTAAAAAATTTACTTAAGGATCTATATTCTCCATCCAAATCGGTTTGCACAGATTTAATTTTCGTGTTAAATTGCCGTTCGACCTGTGTTTGAAAAACTTTGAACACATCATAGACATCTGACTTTTTCTTAAGTGTATAAAACCATAAGTACTTGCTATGATCATCCAAGAATACGACGTAATATTTGCATCCATCAAAACTAAAAGTAGGAGAGGGTCCCCAAACATCACTAAAAACAATATCTAAAGGTTTACTGGCACGATGTGTGCTGGATGATAAATGTAAACGTGAAGATTTGCCCAAAGGGCATGCAAGACAGGATTGTTGACTAGAACTACGAACATAAGGAATATGACTATGCTGAAACAGATGATTCTGGACTTGAGGATGCGGGTGACCAAGGCGTCTGTGCCACATGTCTTCTCCAACCCGAACAGCAGAGAGTGCAGAGGAACAAGTGAATGGAGGTGGAGAGGGAAAACTGTATAGGCCATTGCTACTCTTGCCGATAATGAGTGGGTTCTTGGTGGTTTGGTCCTTTACAGAAAAATAATCAGGATGAAACTCAAAGAACACATTATTGTCACGTGTAAATTGCTGAACAGACAAAAGTGATTTGGTAATTTCAGGAACATGTAGAACATTTTTAAGAAGTAAGGGTCAAGATGAGGAAGGAATATGAGAGTTACCAACACCTGTTATGGTCAGATCATGACCATTGCCAACTTGAACTGTGTCATTGCCACTGTACTCAGAGTAGGGTTGAATACTATGATGATCAGGAGTCACATGATGACTGGCTCCCGTATCTGGAATCCATTGGTGAACAGAATATGGATTAGTGACAGTATTAATCGAAGGAGAGGAGGGACTATACCGTTGGTAACAAGTATGAGCAGTGTGTCCCATGTGATTGCACAGCTGACACCATGGGCGGTTATTGTTGTCCGAGCCTTTGTTATTTCTGGTTTCATTGTATGGCCGGGAAGAGCCACCACGATTGTTTCGACCCCGACCACGCCGGCCACGACCACCGCGTGCTGGTGGCGAGTACTGCTACCGAGAGGCAGTATTGGCAGTTGGTGGAACAATAACAGCAGCATCTTTGGTCACATCAGTGGTCGGTGGTTGCTCCAAAGACAAAGTCTTAACTGGATCATGATTGAGAAATTCATAACTCATGAGTGCTCCTTGCAACTCAGAGAAAGAAAAAGGTTGAGGACGTGCAGTGATTGTGGTGGCAAAAGTTTTCAGGTCTGACTGAAGTCCTCGGATAAGATTGATTTGGAAATCAATAGGAGAGAGAGCCTGACCACTGGCTGCAAGTTCATCGGAGTATCGCTTGACACGGTTCATGTATTGAAGAACTGGTTCATCAGGGTGTTGAGATATCTGCTGTAAGGCCGAGTGTATTGCCATGCGTCGTGCTTGATTAGGAGAAGCAAGAGAGGTCTCCAGTGCATCCCATGCTTCTTTGGATGTGGGTTTGCCCACAACATTTGGAAACACCTCCACCGAAATAGAGGAATTGATACTACTTAGGATGGCTTGATCTTGTTGTATCTAGCGTGCATAGGCTGGATTTGGCTTGATTTCACCGGCAGCAGAAATAAGAGTGGCAGGAGGACACGGAAAACTGCCAGTAACGTAGCCTAACACTCCTTGGCCAGCGAGGAAGGGTTCAATTTGGGCCCTCCAAAAGACATAATTGGTATGAGTCAATTTTATGGAAACAAAGTGATGGGTGTTGGCTAAAGGCTGGACAGTATCAGCAGATGGTGGGACAACAGAAGTAGTAAGTGCCTGAGAGGTAGTATCACTACCAGTGTCGGTGCCATTGTTGGTCGAGGAACCAGTAGGCAGTAAACCAGAAGACATGATGAACAGAAGAGAAGCAGGCTATTTAGGTTTTGAAGAAAATAAGAGTTTAGGCGGTTAAGCAAAAGAGCTCCGCTACCATGTGGAAATAGTAAATACAAGGGTTTGATTATGAAAGGCACAACTTGCTGTGTAGCCTGCATATGCATTATATACTGTAATATGTTTACATGCTTTAGATGTTTACAAGGAATAGGTTTCTTGGAGCACAAGAGATGGACACATAGTGTAACTTATCACAACACAGGAATCAGCTAAGACGTAACTGATCGTAGACTAAGATGTATTTGGACATGAACTGTAACTGAACTTGGACGAAGTTGTATCTGGACATGAACTAGACTTTGTTATGCTAACATCTCTAATTATTCGATTTGGCCGGTGTTTCAATTTGGCGTAATTGTACACTCTAATTTCTGATTTTGGTTCAATTTGATGAAAATTTAGATATTGGTCAAAAATTAAGGATGACTGTAAATATGATATGGACAAATTAAATACACATCCCCAATGACAATGCTCCACGTACTTTGTTTCTAATCAATTTTTTTTGTTGGATTGGTCTTTTCTCCTGGGTCAGGTTTGCAATAATAAGTTAGGTTGGGTTATAAACTATGTTGCATTTCTATTGAGAAAAATGTGTTCAACTTTTCATTTCCAATGCATAATCAATAGGGGCTTAATTTTGGCAGGAAATTTTCCCTCCAAATGACATGGCATGATGATGTATCAAAGGTGCCATGTCATCTTATACATGTGTCATTCAATTCTTAAACCAAATGGCAAAAGTTAACAAATGTTAGACTTAAGACTCATCTAAGCTTACTTATAACTAGTACAATACCCCGTGTGTCACACGAGAGTCAATAATGATGCATTAATATTTATTAAGAGAGACAAATCAAATGAGGATGTATTAAACAACAATTTCATTCTAAGAAAACAATAATTTCATCCAATTAAGAAAGATTAAATGATTTTTTTTCCACAAATAAAAAAATTAATTAGTTAAAGAAAACATAGGATAGAAAAGAAAGTGATTATGAAAATATAACAATAATACTCACTTATATAAAAACATATAATTTAAAGGTAAATTATTTTAAGAGTTTGATTTGGAGAAAACTATATTAGTAAGGGAGAGACTGCATGTATTCAGTAAAACTAATAAATCTTATTACTATATTAAAAAAAGATATTTTGAATTAAAAAAGAGAACTTCAATATCACTATTTTTTAAAAAAGAAATAATTTAAAAGAGATTATTTTGAATTGATAATTTGAATAAAAAAAATTAAAGAAGCCTCAAACAATCAAACATCAAACTAATATTGAGCCACATATTCTTTTTATATCCTTTTAAATTACCATGTGTCACTACTTTAATAACTCTTGAACCATATCTCTATTATATATATATATATATATATATATATATATATATATATATATATATAATAGATAGATGGTTTAGGAATTGTATTTATATTATTAAAGTAAAGGTTTAGGACTTGCGGTGTCCTTATCCCCATGCACAATCAACATTAATTATTTTTTTATTAAAAATGAAATTTGGGGAAATTGACCCAAAATCACAAACTCAAGGGTTAAATTGGCCCAAAATCACCAATTAGAGTGTATAGTTTAGCCATGTCGAAATACAGGGGCCTTCGAATTGGGGGTTTTTTTTTTTTCCAAAAATAAAAAAATACATATAAAGTATCTACCAGTAAAAAGACAACGAGAGAGACTTGTATGTACGGGCATGTGTGGTACGGATGTGATTATCAGAAGGAAAAAGATTTGGACTGCCGGTTACCGGTCAAGTGGGTAAAACTTAAAAGGTGCAAAGGTCGCCGCCGTCTCTCCTCTGCTCTCTCATTCTCATCGTTTTGCTTTACAGTTGCCCGATCCCTTCTCATCCTTAAATCATGGTATTCATCAGCGCTAAAGCTTTTTCCTTTTTATGTGTTTCTGTTCTCGTAATGCTATCATTAATGGGTCTCGCATTTCTTTTTTTCTTTTCTAACCGAAAAGATGTACGCTTTCCTTTCTGCAGATGTCGAGGAATGAGCGTAATTTGGCGCTTCTGGTATGTAACTCTTTGCGCCCGCAAGAACCCTAATTTACACATTAAAATTGCATTCTATTGTTTGTCCCTATAGTTAAGTAGGCTTAGCGTTCGTTCTATTTGGTTTCTGGGTCTTATTTGGTAGTTTTTTTTATTATTGTTTTGTGGCGCCTTTTCTGGTCTTTGCAACAACCCAAATCGAGTAATGTCTGATGGCCTGATGGTGGTCTGAATCTTGTTAGTGTTGTCTCTAAAATGGTTTTGTTTGATGATGCATGGCTTGTGTTGCCCTCATCTATGTATATTTCCACTTTGATTTGATTCTGTGTTGATTGGTGGTGTTTGATTCTGGGTCTTAATTGATTTGATTCTGTCTTTTCTTTTAACTATTTCTGTTGCTGTATCAATTGTTGCAGTGGAGAGCTACGCAGCCCACTCTATTTGTTGCAAAATGTATCGCATATTGCTCCCTTGCCCGCTATGCTTATGTGAAGTACAAGGAAGATGTTGAAGATGAGAAGAGGTACCAGCAAAAACTCAAGGAGATGGACGAGACATGGGACGAGTACTTGAAGAAGTTGGGAGTTAATCTTGAAGGAGCAGCACTCGATCATGGGAGCTCTACTCGGCCCAAGTTTTAAGTCCTACCTACTGGTATCATAACAATGCTGGATGGCCGGTGTTTTTAACTTCAATTAACTATAAGACACTGTTTTTGTAAATCGCCGAGTCCCTGATAGATACTTAGACAGAAACTCTATGTTGTGTAATTCTCAAATAGTTGCCCGATCGACTATGGTAATTGTGAACATGTTATGTGTTTTGAATGTGTTAAGGCTTAATCGGTTAAATGGCTTTATTGTTTCTCTTTTCCTTCCTCTTGTGCTTGTCACAATGCCAGTGAAATATACTTTGTTGACAGATGCGCAGGGCAAAGCCGCCTCGTGTCCTCATGATTTTTTGTCGAATGAGATTTGCTTAAGAAGCGAGTACTCAATCTTAACATACATTTTTGTAAATTCAACTCAATCTTGCCCTAAGAAACCTGTGAAGACAAATAGAAACGAAGTGTTAACCTTGGTGTGAACAAGCTTGATTTAAAAGTGCAAAAACCCTGAAAGATGAATAAACAATTGGTCACTTTTTTTGCTTCCCTGAATGTGACCGACGGAGCATTGTCTTCAATGCAAATGTTTGCACCAAAAAGAACAAACCCTGCAATCCCTCTGCCGTGGCCATCTCTGCACACTCCACCTGCATATGCATTTTATCTTTGCTGCATAATCTGATTAGCCCACATTAAATCTTTACATCCTGGTGGTTGCTGATTAGACACACAAGCCATCTTAAACACAAAAGGGTTGGTCATACTGGATCAAAAACTGCATGCAGGGCTATCCTTTCAATAGAGTTTGGCGGATTGACAATAGACTCGACTTCCTCTTCCAAAAAAAAAAAAAAAAAAGCCAACTTGTTCCTCCAAAACCATAACTACCAACAAGTAACTGCGAAGAGAGTGCTCCATCCCTCCACTTCTCCACGACGAGATCTTAGGCTCATTATCAACCAAAAGTAAAGAAATCGGCTATTTCTAAGGGGGAGAAGACCAAGACCAAGACCAAAGCTTGTTGCCTAACTCTGTGGATTAAGCAATTTTGGTCGAAACTCCAATTCCAATTCCCATCCGAGTCCACAAATCATCCAAAGACTCCCTGATAGAGAAATGGGAGCACCACAAGAATCAAGTCCTTTTCCTATGCGGCTATGCCATAGTACAAAGTAGTGGAAACCCACCACAAGGGGACCTCATCGATCAAAGTTAACTGTGATGCAGGCCTCTATGGGATTCGTAGCAGAGATCATGAGCGTCCTCCTCACCCCAATTAGCAGAAGTGTGGGTGGCTCTATTCTCTCTTGAATCCGCAAAACACCTCGGCTTTTAGGAAAGTGTTGTTAGAAGCAAATTGCCTACCACTCATCAACACCTTCAAGCATCCATCTTTTCCTTTTTCATATGTGTTTACGTTGGTTATTCATATAAATATAATTCAATCTTAGCTTGTCATGAATCACCAAGTTTTTTCACCGTTATTATTAAATCCGGACCGACCGGTCGAACCTAGTTTATCGTAACCCGTTTGATTCTTTAAAGTCAATAATTCTCTAGTAAATTTCTGGTTAAACCAAGGTTTGACCATTTTTACCCACGGAGCCCAGGAACCGGTTACCCCAAACGGGCCAACCACCTGTTCGGGTTTGATGATACCCGAATTTACCCCCCTGGATGACTGTAAAAATTGAAATAAATGGTGCAAAAGGGCACTTAACAAACCAATAGAAAGATCTGGAAGCGTGGTCATTTTAGTAAAAAAACACCCGCTTTTTTCAATTATTACTTTTAACCAATCATCTACCGAGTCCCCCACACACCCCACACACACCTTCCTCCTGTCATTTATCACCTCTCTCTCTCTCTCTCACACACACACACACACTTTCACAGCTCGCTTGTAATTTTTTTTTTTTTCCCTTTTTACGGTAGAGAAAGAGCTTGGGCTTGGCCTACTGGGTATGTATGTTCGTACTTAATCTCTTGCTTGTTGATTGTTTTTTAATAGTTTAATAGTTTATGTTAGGGTCATAAGTCATAACATTTGGGTTTGTTGTTGAAATTTGGAAGCTTTATTGTGGGGTTTGTATGATTTTTTTTTTCTTTGTTATTTAGTTGAAAGCTTGAACCTTTAATGTCTAGCTTCTTTTCTCTTAACTATTGTAGCCTTATTTGCTTAGATTGTGGACGGAACGTGC
>JAKUCV010003591.1:0-18874 GCA_028386065.3 Turnera subulata
AACCCTAAACCCTAAACCCTAAACCCTAAACCCTAAACCCAAAACCCTAAACCCTAAACCCTAAACCCAAAACCCTAGAACCCAAAAACCCTAAAACCCTAAACCCCAGAACCCTAAACCCTAAAACCCTAGAACCCAAAAACCCTAAAACCCTAAATCCCTAAAACCCTAAACCCTAAAATCCTAAACCCAAAAACCCTAGAACCCTAAACCCTAAAATCCTAAACCCTAAAACCCTAAACCCTAAACCCTAAACCCTAAACCCTAAATCCCTAAAACCCTAAACCCTAAAATCCTAAACCCTAAAACCCTAGAACCCAAAAACCCTAAAACCCTAAACCCTAAAATCCTAAACCCTAAAACCCTAGAACCCTAAATCCCTAAACCCTAAACCCTAAATCCCTAAAACCCTAAACCCTAAAATCCTAAACCCTAAAATCCTAAATCCTAAACCCTAAAACCCTAAACCCTAAACCCTATACCTTAGATTTTGGTAGTTTTTGGGAAAATATAAATAATTGCATTATTTCAAATTATTTTATGTAGTAAAATGGATATTGATAAATTTATTATTGTTAACGATATTTTAAATTAAATAATTTTAATTGTTAAATTAAATTATTAGTGAAAAAATTATTAATTATATTATTAATGAAGGAGAATATTAAGTTATTTTTTATTTTTTTTCATGCTCGTTGTTCTTTTTGGTAGTTTACATTAACTATTCGCCTGCACTTCAATTCCTCATAGCTAAGTTTTATATCTAAGGTTCTTTACAAGATTAAGATCAATACGACACCACGTGGTTTTAAAAATACACTACGTGCTTATTTAGATTATTGTGGAAAATTTTGTCTACGTTATATATAAGTTTTTCTTGAGAAAAAATTGATATATGATTTATTTTTTCTAATAACTACCAAGCATTAAGAAGAATAATAAGTACTGAAAAATAATAAAATTGTGAAGAAGAACAAAGAAGTCAACAAAAACTATGAACTAGAATAACGTCTCTCGAAAAAAATAATGATGAAGAAGAATAGTTATAAGATCTCATTGCAGATGTGTTTTAAATTTATTATCAATAAGAACTATTGTGAAAAAAAAAATCGAAGTACAGGCGAATTGACAACAAAAACTGGAAACAAGAATGCTGATTACGAAAAAAATAATAATATAACTTAATAATTCCCTCCATTAGTAATGTAATTTAATAATGAAAATTATATAATATATAATATGGAAGGATTACCAAACTTTATTAACAATAATAGATTTATGAATTCATATTCTAATAGAAAAAATAATTCTAAATAATTCGATTTGTCAAAATTATGAAAAAAAACTCTTGGTGTACAATATATATAAATTCTACTCAAGAAAATGATTAATGTATAATCATTTATTAAAATTTGAAGTATAGTTGAATAGTTAGCAAAATCAATCAAAACACCAGTGATCTCTCGCTTCTAGCAATGTTTGAAAATCGAAACTATATGGATCTCGCCCTACTCCACCCCGACGGCTTTTTTCACGGCACCCTCTACGAAGGGGCCGACGGCGGTTTTATAAACGCCTCCGCCTCCACCATCCAGGGCACCGACATCATAGTCAGCTGCTGCCGGAATGAGTCCACCCCCGGGCTTCAAGATCCCAGGTAACCAAAGATCCTTCTTTGAAAAAAATTGGGCTAAAATAATAAGAATAACTTCTCCCCTATATATAACGAAACAGTTTTTATTGATAAAAGGTAACAGAATTACATGCTATTGTACAAAAAAGCAAACGCTATGAACTCAGGGCTGATACAATAAGATAAATGAGATCAACATCTTAGTTTCATTCTGTAAACACAGAAGGATAGAAGGAAGAAAAGCACTTTTATGTTATGAACCGCTTGCTAGAACTCGAAGATTTCGACGAAGGCCATTCCGGCTCCTCCTATTAGTCTCGGCATTAGACATACACCTTAAATAATGATGGATAGATAGATAGCTAGTTAATTAATTTGTTAAGGATTTAGTTTAACTATATCCGTACCAATTAAATATCCATCGCAGTAACTGATTTTGGGTTATAATATAATGCAGGTTGGTGAGAAAGATAGGGATATGTTCGGATGAATATCAAATTGAGCTTGTGTGCGCCCGCCTGCAAAAAGAGCCGCGCTCCTTCCGCCAAGATGAAGCCTGATTTTGACTATATTGTGCTTGCTGTGGAGAAAGCTTTATCTATTTTGTTTCCTGTAATTAAGTTGCTCTGTCCCTTCCTCCCGTTGGAATTAACTAATGTTGCATATCGTATCATTGCCGTTTATCTTAATTAAATTAACTGCAGGATCTTGGTTTAGAACATGATTTTGTTGGCCGTTTAAGAGCTTTTATCTTTTTATTTTTTTTTTTTTTTGTATTATATGATTTTACTAATTAGAAATAATAATGGATGTGGCAAGCAGTTGGAGGCATAGTCACATAATACGCTAAAACTATGAGGTTCGGCGTACTGGTTCGTTCGAACCCAAACGCGGTACGTGAGAGTACTGGTACGCTTGGGTACGCGAACCAATTCGCCACCAGCAGCGAACTGATATTTCCTGAGGTTGAAGACGAATTCCTTTTTTTTATTTTGGTTTTAATAACTTTTGCTCCCAAGCCCAGCAAAGCTATGGGCTTTTTTCTAATAATTTAATAGGTCCAAACTAAACCCAATACCAGCATATGTCTTTTACTTTGGAAAACATGTCTTTTATTTTGGAAAACAAAAGCGGCTGCCCTCTCTTTTCTTTCGGAAAACGAAATGTGTCTCAAACAAAATAAATAAAAGAAATACGAAAGGACAAACCTATTTCTATGTGCTTAACGTGTAAGACAAAGTACCGATCAAACGATCTAAACGTACCGCGAACCAAATTAGCGAACCGGAGAAGTATACCCCCCACGTACCCAATTCTTCAAAGGTAGCGTTTGGCGTACGCGTACGCGTACCACGTACCGGAGCGTACGGCGTATTATGTGACTATGGTTGGAGGTGGTGGGAAGCACCATGAGGGGGCAATGCTGTGGGTTACTTAGCCCCATGACGGAGCAAGAGCCTCAGCTGATCTTGCTGGGAAGCGATTTGGAGAGGCTGGGGCAAGCGGAGAAGGATGAGTTGCTTAGAAACATGAGGGAGCAAGTGCATCAGGTGCTGGGAAGCACGGTGGAGGGGGAAGCAGCGCAGCGTGACGTGGTGGGAAGCACCGTGAGGGGGCAAACAAGGCAGCTTCAGGTGGTGTCTCTTTGTTTTAGCTGATGAGAACTTGCTAGCCAGTAAATATTTGCATCGCCGTAACTAGGGAGTCACGTCCTTATCTCTAATTAGTATGTTATTTGGATCGGAATCATTGTTTACTACGGACTTATGTTCTTCTGCTCTTTAAATAAACCATTTCGTTAGAGGGTGGTGGTGTTAATTGTGTTTTCTAATGAAGAATCGTGATATCCTAATTTAAGAATTTTGGTCGAAATGAGGTTAAGCTGGTTATTCATTTTAAGATTAATATGTGCATCGCAACCAGAAACATACTTGATTCTGGGCCTATTTCATTTGTGTGTTAACTTGTATGCTTTGATCATTGAAATTAGAATGCCGAGACTGGAGGAAAGAATTGCATAGAAATTGTTGTGATGACAAAGGACTTACGACTACGCCAGCTTGAAGAAGCTGAGATCAATGCTATTGTTGCTGCCATTGAAGCGAAGATAGCAAGAAAAGCAATAATTGAGGCCGCAAAGCAAGCAAAAATTGAAGGTGCAAGGCAAAAAGCTGAAGCTGCAGAGCAAGCGAGAGCTGAAGGTGCAGAGTTAGCAAATCCTGAAGCTGCAAAGGAAGCAAAGGCAGCAAAGAAAGCAAACGCAGCAAACAAAGCAAAAGTAGAAGCTGCAAAGAAAGCTCAGGTCAAAGGTAAACCCGGAATTGCCTTGATGACAAAAGGACGCACTTTCTTGGCTGCCAAAAAAACGGTGTTCTTTCATGGCCCTTTTAAAATTTACGGTTATATTTCCTAGGGGTTAGTATACGAGCTTTTCCCTATGTTATCAATTTCCGGGACCATAGTGGATATTGATATTATTATCTAGATCATGATCATATAAGAAAGTGGAAAAAAATTTGAGCCTAAATGAGTTCCGGACGAAAAGTTATGGCCCTTTTTAAACTTACAGCTATATTCCCTAGGGGTTAGTACACGAGCTTCTCCCTATGTTCTCAATTTTTGGTACCATAGTGCATATTGATAGTATTATCTAGATCATGATCGTATAAGTAAGTGAAGAAAAAATATGAGGCTAAACGAGTTCCGGACAAAACGTTATGGCCCTTTTAAAATTTATGGCTATATTCCCTAAGGGTTACTACACGAGCTTTTCCCTATGTTCTCAATTTTCGGGACCATAGTGGATATTGATAGTATTATCTAGATCAAGATCATATAAGTAAGTGGAAAAAAATTTGAGGCTAAACGAGTTCCGGACAAAAAGTTATAGCCCTTTTAAAATTTACGGTTGTATTCCTTAGGGGGTTCGTACACAAGCTTTCCCCTATGTTCTCAATTTTCGGGACCATAGTGGATATTGATAGTATTATCTAGATCATGATCATATAAGAAAGAGGGAAAAAAATTGAGGCTAAATGAGTTCCGGACGAAAAGTTATGGCCCTTTTAAAATTTACGGCTATATTCCCTAGGGGGTTAGTACACGGGCTTTTCCCTATGTTCTCAATTTTCGGGACCATAGTGGATATTGATAGTATTATCTAGATCATGATCACATAGGAAATTGGAAAAAAAAATTTGAGCCTAAACGAGTTCCGGACGAAAAGTTATGGCCCTTTGTAAATTTACGGCCATATTCCCTAGGGGTTAGTTAGTACACGAGCTTTTCCCTATTTTCTCAATTTTTGGGACCATACGAAAAGTTATGGCCCTTTTTAAATTTACGATTATATTCCCTAGGGGTTAGTACACGAACTTTTCCCTATGTTCTCAATTTTCAGGACCATAGTGGATATCGATAGTATTATATAGATCATGATCATATAAGAAAGTGGAAGAAAATTTGAGGCTAAACGAGTTCCGAACGAAAAATCATGGCCCTTTTAAAACTTACGGCTATATTCCCTAGGGGGTTAGTACACGAACTTCTCCTTATGTTCTCAATTTTCGGGAACATAGTGGATATTGATGGTATTATCTACATCATAATCATATAAGAAAGAGCAAAAAAATTTGAGGCTAAGTGAGTTCTGGATAAAAAATTATGGCCCTTTTAAAATTTACGGCTATATTCCCTAAGGCACGAGCTTTTCCCTATATTCTCAATTTTCGGGATCATAGTGTATATTGATAATATTATCTAGATCATGATCATATAAGGAGGAAAAAAATTTGAGGCTAGGACTGCAAGTAATGGTGAAGCGAGCAGAGACATTAAAGCATAGGACTGCCAGTAGTCCCAACCAAAACAATGGAAAAACAACAAAACAAAATCCAAACAATACCAATTAGGAAGAGTGAAGAACTGTTGGTGCTATTTAAACCAAGGAATAAGAACATGATATGGCATACACTATTTCAATCCGATATGAAAAAAGATTGCATGCGCCACTTGCTACAAATCTTCAGATGTAGGCAATCAAACAACAACAGACAGCATAGACAATAAAAGGTTGAAGCACACTACAGTGCCAACAACAAAACAGAAAATAAGGCCCAGCAGGCAATTTAAACAATTTGTCTCTAAGTTACAGGAAGGCATCCTTCTCGAGCAACTTCAGTACCTCATTCTGGTTATTGAGTTTGGCAACATCGATTGGAGTCTTCCCATCCATGTTCTGAAGTGTGCTGCAGTATGAAACAAGGAAGAAATTATACCAGAACGGAAAAAACATACAAGCCCACAAAGTGGGGCATTACAAACCTAGGGATATTGACTTACACAGCAGCACCATTTTCCAGTAAAAGAGCAACACACTCCTTTCTTCCATAACCTGCTGCATAATGAAGCGCGGTGTTCTTATTCTTATCCAGTGCGTCAATTGTTGCCCCAGCCTCAAGGAGGATTTGCGCACACTTCACCTGAAATAAATGCAAGTGCAACTGCTCACTATCACCCAGAAAATGGCTGGCTACTTTATGAATGATACTTTAAAGCCAGCTGAATTCTGGGCCCAGACCAAATGTAGCTCAAAGTTATAACTCAAACCAATCAATATTTCTGATTCTTCCCATGACCATGAACAGTAGCAAGGTATCACAAACAATTGCCAAGTGCAGATAACGTTGAATCATGCACCATTGCCAATGCTAAATCCAACTCAATATGCCGCATCCCCAACACCAGTCCTACTGACCCAGTGATTATCCCCAAAACTTAATGATGGTGAATAAGTTCAAGAAAAATGATACCTCCCCGTATCCACAGGCAAAATGCAATGCTGTTCTTCCCTCTGAATCTTCTTCATCTTTGTCAGCACCAGAGGCTAGGGCAGCTTTCAAACCCTAAGTTCAAAGCACATTTGCAGAAAATTACTTCAAGTAACACAAGTATTAGCTTGAGACAAGTAAATAGAGAACACAGGATACCCACATAGGGCCAGAAGAATTTATTAGTATGGTTTTCTCAATAGCAGAAATGAAAACAAAAGGCTCTTGCTGAATTATCAAGGGCAACGATAAACTCTACTTTGCCCAAATTTGCAACAACCAGAACAAGAATGGTCTAATCATAGCAAAATATTGAGTTTCAATCATCAAACAGTAGGTGGACACACAAGTGTAGAAAATTATTGGCTGTTATTGTGATACATCTGTTAACCACACCACTCATTGATTGCCACCTCTGTCTGTGCAACATTTCTTAACAGAAATTCTGTAAATGAAGCATGTATACGGATAAATGAAAAGAAAATAGCAATTGGACTTCCCAAAGAGTTGCAAAGCAGAACAGAAAGGGAATGGAAGATGGAAGGAATGTCAATACAAACACTGAAAAGTAAGCCCATACCTGGCAAGTTAGAGAATATTTTATGGTTAATTAAAGTATCTTTTACTATTGTATAAAAGTCAATAATCAAGGAACAAAAAGGCAGCTACAATCTACCTCAACATCACCAACACTGGCACAATTATGAACAACTGACTCATCCTCGTTGCCCCCCTCCTCTGCTTCATCTTGTCCAGAATTTTCCACAGAAGACGCTGCTTCTCCGGAAACTGCAAGACCCATTGCTTCACCCAACTTCTGTAGTACCTCTTTATCATTCCAATACCTGAGTATGCATATGTTACCATTAGTTAAGTAGAAGCATAAAGCCGACATAATGCACCTATCTTGGCTGACATCAAAAAGGCAGGAAAAACATGCAAAAAGTTTACGAATCTAACCAACAATTGAATCACCAACCTCATCATGGCAGCTGGACCGCCACTCTCTATCTCTTCTAAAATGGGCTTTAAAGCAGGGTCATCTCTGATTCTTGCCATTCTTTCCTCGATCTGATCTTTCTGTGAGGGGTTTGTCAAACTCTCAAGCATTTGAGACATTGATGGATCCTGAGAATAGATGGAACCGAAATTTCAAAAAACATATACAATTTCGAAAGATACATGAGACAAGATGAAGCAACCTCTACTTCACATCCCTTTTCCAGAATTCTATAAAAGGCATTTACCAAATTTGCAGGTTTACAAGGTTATAAACCATAGCAATTTAAAGATACAATAAAGAAAAGAAAGAAGTATAAATTACCTGCATTAATGCATTTCCAAGACGTTCAGCCATTGTCATAAATTGAGGATTCTGCATAACCTGTTGCATGGTAGAATAGTATTGTTGTGTATCAAACTGAGGAATACTTTCTTCAGCTGCTGCACCCTGAAAAGTTTTCTGCAGTTGCTCTGCCATCTGGTTAAATGCAGGATCTTTTGCAATCTGCTCCGCTAACTCCTTAATGCTTGGGTCCTGGACATTTCAAACCATGGACATATGTGAACTATAAGAGAAGAAAAAAAACAGAACCTTAAGCATGAGTTTTCTCTTTTTTAAAAAAAAAAAAAACTAGAAGAGCATCCCAGCTGACGCAGGACCAATCTCTCCCAGGTTTCGATTGCCACCTGAGAAGATGGGCGCCCAACCAATCCATACACATCTTCAGGATTTGAACCCTGGTTGATGATTAAGGTGCCCCAGTCCTCCTCCACTGGGACCAACACAAGTTGGTTCAAGCATGAGATTATGGCATCACAATAAGGAAACATAAGTGCATTGGATACTAGAACAAATTAAAAGCGAATTCAGAAAGATGACCAAATATCAACTAGAATATAAATATCTGGCCCCATCTTTCACAGAGATCTATCACAGGGCATTAAGAAGAATAACTGAAGCTGGGAAATGCATAGTATTAACCTTTAGAGGATAACCAGTAGTATACAAAGATTTCCTTCCAAAAACCCGAGCCACTTATTCCTCAAGGGCCAACATATATCCACAAGATAATTTAACAATCAAATAAAATACAATAAAAAAATAATTCTTTATCCCTTTTGCGTGAAATTTCTTACAGCACCAATGGATTCTAGCAAACAGCACATATCCTTTTTTAATCCAACTTCTTAATAGAAAAAAGAAAAAAAAGACAAAACGTAGTAGAAAATTAGCTCATTATGGGCGATATTGCAACTAGCATGTAGATTGCACCTCCCTCTGGACTGCACCTCATATGTCAGTACCATTCAACAGAAGTACAACGAGTTCAGAGCCTACACTTAAGGAGTATGTGGTTACAAGAAGATATCAAAAAGAAGGAAGAAAAAGGAAATTTTGTAGGCTCGATAAAATACTTGAGATGAAGAAGTCTTTGTGTGAATAGCTTGGCATGAAAACTCAGTTTCAGTTGAGTTTTATATGTTAGTAGTGCAATTCCAGATTGCATATCTCCATTAGGCTGTATCGTGCAAATCAATTCATTGGACAGTACCTAATCTCCAAAATGTCACAGGATGCATAATCCATCATTAAACTTTCAGAGACTGCACGATCTCAAAGACATATGCATTCTTCTGAATATAGATGAATAGAAAAAATTACCAAAGTCACATTCACATAGAAATGGCAGAAAAGGGAATGAGAAATAAGATATCATACATTAAGCAGCCCAGTCATTGCCGAGAAATCAAAAGGATTGGGACCAAAAGCAGCTCCTGTAGGAGGGGAAGCTCTTCCTTGTCCTGGTTGTGATTCAGTTGAGGATGCTTCTGAGACTGAGGTTTTATTTTCCGTGGAACCTGTTTTCTCATCTACTAAAAAAAAAAAAAAAGATAAGGGACACATCAGAACAATTATTCACTCACAACCTTGGTAAACTAAGAACTATTACCAATCCAATAAACTCCAAGGCAGTCATATTGACGAGAATCACCAAAGAAGTAGTGAGCGGGGCACTTAGAGGAGCTCCTGTGTCACTCAATTTTAAGTCCTAGTGTTAAACACTCTATAGCACCCAGCATAATAGCCAGAACTCAATTATGTCATAACAATTGCTACATACATCAAGTTACAATAATTTGTTGACCAATAGTATCTTGATCTTTGTATGTTAGGCATCTTCCCCGGGAGAAGCTACGTCTACCACTGGGCTAACGAAACAATAGAATTCAAACTCATAATAATAAAAAAGAAAAAAAAAATATATGTCCAAATTCAATGAGGAGGGGAACAGTTAATGAATGATAAATCTAACATATAATCATTCTACCAATTTGTAAGGGAGCAAGAGTAAGGAACAGAGGCACACAAGATCTTTATCGCAAAATATGGGAAATACACTTGACAGTGGTATACTGTAGGGAGGGAAGAACAAAGTCTTACCAGATGGAACATCCTTGTTGGAATTGGAGGCCATGATTACAGCTGATTCAGTTACAACAAAAGGAAATTCCAAGTTTAGAATATGGAGTTGTCAATAATCAAAGGACGATCTGGTGGTATTAACGATTGGAAAACGATGAAAACTTAGGGCAACAGATTGACCACAAAATCAAAGTAAACTACAGAAAATAAAATAATAATTATTGGAGGAAGTACCGATTTGAGTTGATTAGACGATGGCCGCCACAAGCAGCGGAGAAGGAGGAGATGGATAGAGAGCTTCACACCAACAAAGTGAAACGCTGAGGCAAAGGATAGCTCATAGATTTGTTGTATACTTTCGTTGCTTTAAAAAAAAAAAAAATTACGGTAGTGATTTGGTTTGGTTGAATAAAAACACTCGAGTAGCCTTCAGTGGGCCATCCCAATCCTCATCCTTTCGGTTCTCTCTTCTTTCTCCAGTACCCAAACCCATATCCATACAGAGGCCCAAAAGACTTTGAACCACTGCCTCAATAAATGGCCAGCATAAGAGGCCCAATTATCATTGTGCCGTGCATACTTTGGAGTGATGTTATTTTTATCTTATAGTCTCAAATCCTAGACAACATCCACCCTTCACATAAGTCTTGATTGGGTAACCCGACTATACTGTGATCCCCATCTAGTAGTGCTGATTGCTCCTTTCTTTGTGTGTATTTATGGTTTATCTAGTACTACTATTCTTCACTTGTCTTGTCTTGTCTCGTCTTCAATGTCGTATCCTTACATTATACCTATCGTCTTCTTGCTCCTTTTTGTCTCTTCCTGATTCCTTTGCTTTAAATATCCCATAACCATTATGATTTCTTCTTTTGGTGATAAGTCTCCAAGTTTACCTTGGTAGTGATGGCGACAGGAGACCAAGGAGAAATGAGTATTGATAGCCTGGTACAGCAGACCCAGAGACTGCAATGTAGAGATCTAGAAATTGCACTTCATGAGGATCCCGAAATCAATAGGCGTATCTCTAAGAAGGTTCTGGTGGGTAAATTCTTGAGTAAGATGGCACAAAATAAGAAGGCATTGAAGATCACAATTCAAAAAACTTAGGGTACACTTTCTGGATTGTCAATTCATGATGTTGAGATTGATGTGTTTTTGTGTAAATTTGAAGATGAGGCAGATAAGAGGCGGACGAGAGCTAATGCCTTGGAGATTGGGAAGGTTTTTATGGAGGTGCTGGAGATAGACTTTGGTACTGATAATGATGATGAATGGTGCTTGGATCAGCTTTTTTTCGTATGAAGATGGTAAAGAGGTGCATGTCAAATTTTTCTATGAGGCTTCCAGATTTTTTCTACGACTGCGGTCGGATTGATCATTCTACCCGCTCATGTGACGTGGAATCGGAGCTACTTTCTGCAAAAGGGTCCTATGGCCCTTTCCTGCGGGCTGAAATCTCGACAGAAGCGCGGCAGGGTCTGGCTGCAACTGAGATGAAATTGAATCTAGAGGTTTGGAAGAGAGGCAGTGATTTTAACGTGCAGAGGGAGCGTGAGGATCAAGTCCAACACCGGAAGGGGGTAACAATAATGAAGGGAACTGGGAGCAAAGAAATTAATCTATTGTCAAATCAGGAAGGCTCTAGAGACTCTGCTCAGGAAGGTCCTAGTATTAATATGGAGCAGTCTGCCATAATTAAAGTGGGTCAGAAGAACAAGGAGATGGTTGGCCCTTTGTGCCCTGTTGAGACGAGTATCAGGCCAAGCCCACTAGTTTTAGAGTCTCCTAGCATTGAAGTTGGGCCATCTTCTACAAAGGCCCTAACCCATGGTGATGTCTTTGCCAATACCATAAAAAAGGTCGTGGGATGACTCTAAAACTCCTTTCAGTTTTTCGGCCCAAGGTCATTACCCTAAAAGGGCTAAGTACCACTATGTAAGGGGGCCTGGTTTGGTTTATGAAAAAAAAATATTGGGTCTTGGGATATCTTAACTACTTAGATCCAGTAGAGGATTCATCTCTCAGTCCAGAATTGGTGATACAGGAACCCAAAGATTTATGGCAGCTCTTTCGAAATCCTACTTAGAGAAGGAAGATTGTAGTGAAAAGACTAGCAAAGAGAAGGAATACAGCTGGGGCTAGAATTGAAGAAATCAACCAGAGATTCTCAAAAGGGTTGAACTTTAGTACCTCTTCTCCAACTATTTCTTAGGTGGGGAGGAATTTGGAAAAGGATACTGTCCATGAAGAGGCTTCGGTGGCTGGCCATGAACAACCACCAAAGGCGCCATGACGATACTTGCATGGAACTATCGGGGAATTAGGCGGTCATTGACAATTAAAGCTTACGAGGCTTGATCAATTTTTACTACCTCTCTGTTGTGTTCTTGATGGAAACAAAGAGCCGGCGCAACAAAGTAGATAAGATTAGGTGACGATTGCGGTATCCTAACAGAGCATATGTGAATGCGATGGGAAGAGTAGGTGGTTTGGCTCTATGGTGGACTGATGACTGGGAGGTTACAATTAAAGCATCTTCCCCTTCTTTCATTGATGCTTGTTATAGACAATTTAGAAGATATGATCGATACGTATCGCCCCTCGTTATTTTCTTTTTTTGGGGGAGAAAAAATGGATCTTAAAGTGTCTAAGGTGGAGCCAGGAGGGTCAAAATTTGTGGAGGCCCGTATCCCATTTTAATAAAATAAAATATTTAAATGAAAGAGAATAATCAAAATACTCTTGAAACCCGGGATACGAATACTGATGCCTCAGCATACAAACATTTTCCATAAAAATTTATTAACAACGAGATGTCATAAAAATAAACGAGATCAATCGGCTTATCAAGTCGTAAGCCACCACGGCATCACGCCGAAATAATATCACAAAATTAAACTCCGGCAGACCGCCGATATAAATGTAAAACATTTATGACATCTCGAATTATTACTCATGCAGCAGAAGGTGAAAGTAATAATAAAAATCAAGGTAGAAAATAACATACATGTGGCCCTATGGATCCAACCAAGAAATGATGCACAACTACCTGCTGAAGTGTCTGCGTCTGAACTCCGAGTCGATAGTATAAGTGAGACAGCACGCTAACTAAAGTCTGAAAAACAACGGTGGCGATTATGTGAGTCGCCTACTCAGTGAACATTAAAAGTCTAAGTATACATGAAAGTGAAGTCATGCTCGTAGGGTGAGTAGTTCACGAGCACAAGTACAGCATACAAGCAAATCAGAATCACACACCAACACATAAACATCTTATTGTGTTATTGTTCTTATTATTTAGATTCAATGTATTTTATTATTTTTAATATTTTTATTATGGGCCCTCTACTGTGAGTCAAGTCTCGGTAGCGCATCTGATCAGATCAGGGTGTGAAACCCAAATGTCGAACCTCAGAAGGGGTAGATTCTGAGGCCAAAAACCACTGATAAATCTCGAGTGGTCGCTAGCTACCTGAGGGTGCACTCAGACACACCTAACCGGTGCAAATCTTCCAGGGGTGCACCTACATCTCCTGGGATACCATGCTAAACAGCATAAAGTGACCCGAGGGTACCCAACCCTCCCTCGGGGCTACCAACCGATACACAGTAGAATTTAGTATTTTATTTTTAATTACGTTTTTACATTTCCGTTGAGATACATTATGTCTTTCAGGGAAGTGTGAATTGTATGTGTCCCTGTTTCATCCGGGCCTGCGGCCCATAACCACACACCATCACCAAAGCAGTTTTTAATATCTGTTTTTCATATAGAAATTAGGCATGTGAGAACAATCAGGTATACAATTCCAATCATCGCATGTAGCAAACAAGGCAAGTAAACAAACAAACCACACCAACATGCATCAAAACATATATAAAAAGACTTGTAATGTCACCTCAAAATGCAGATTATGACTTCTTCCCGATCCGAGTCTACAGCTCTCGAGGTATCTCCCATGCCTGATTACTGGTACACAATGTAATCACTAAACCAATGTTTGAAGTAAAAACGTATGTGCATGCTAAGGTACGCTCTAATCGAGTAACTCCCGACCCTAACTATCCGATTATAAGATTTCCAGGTCAAAGTCCAAAAGGATATTTTCTCTTCCATAACTCCAACGATTAGGGATCTAAGGTTCATCGGTCTAAGTCCATTAACGATTCTCGGGCCTAAAGCCCACTAAATCCTTAATCACAAATTCCGGGCCGAGGACTCACTTCCTTAAGTCCACATTTACCGATTATGAAATTGGGCTCCGAGCCCGTTCTTAATGTCCGTGAATTTAATTATCCGTGATTAGGTCCTAAGTCCATAACTTTAAGTCCATTTAAAACATTCTAAGCTTCAAATTGAGATTATTGGGCCTGGGCTCGGTTTTCCTAAAAATCGTCCTAAAGCCATCCCGAGCCCAAGGTTAATCGGCCTAAATTCTCTACGTGTCGGTAAGTTCTCCCGGCCACACACTCTAACTCTCCGCTCTCGGTAAACCGCAATTCACCAAATATATAAATATAAATGTATTCCGGTAAATAAATTCCAAAATTTAAATACATGGTATAACCGAGGCAAAACAAGAATAATATCGTCTAACACTCGTAAAAAACGAGAAATATAGTCCGCTGGGCAGAACCCGAGCCTTCGCCGGAAAATTCCCGAGCCCTCGCCGGAACAGTACGCGCTCGCCGGATTCCGGTCAACTCACCGGAGGACTTCCAGAACGTCGCCGAAAACAACCACCACGCACTGCCACCATCCATACAACCACTCGATTCAGTCAATCCCAAAACCATAATTCAGACGCATACACAGAATTCTAATTCATCTTGTCCACCTTCACAGGAGCATCAATAATTTATTGGAGGGGAAAATGAATTGGGTAATTGGAGCTTACCCGGAAATACTGCCCGCTTCCGAGCTTAGGATTCGAGTATGGCGACGAATCCAAGCCTCCAACCCGAGCACGCACCACCACTGCAACCATCATCACCATGACCGGAACAACCCGCATCGCTGGCCACCACTACACCAAGACGCAGCCGCCGCCATCAACCACCCAGTCGACACCCATGACGGCATACACACCCACCGCGTCGACCAGCTCACAAAAATACCACTACCACCTCGGCAGCAGACCACCTGTCTGGACACCGTCCACACGTCGCCGGCCATCATACAAGACCCGAAACGACAACCCAAAACTCATGGGTTAGTCTCAATCAACACCACTATCAGCGACAAAGGAGGGAAAGGAAAGGACGAAGGAGAAAGAAGGAGAATCGGGTCTCACCCGATGGAAGAAGAAGACGGCAGCAGGGTCGCCCACTAGTCCTCGCGAGGGCGGCAGATCCCCGATGTCTCTCCCTGCCCCCAATCGCCCCTAGAAGAAGATGTATGGCGACGGCAGCGATGTCTCATCACCCACTGGCTCATCGGCGGCGACCGCTAGAGGATGAGAGGAGAAGAAGAGTGGCGGCCCTTCATCGGCGAGAGAGGGATGAAAATGGTGGTAGACCGCTCTAAAGGAGCACATAAGATGGAGAAGACACGAACAACAGGGAGACGTTAAGGGAAGCCGTTAATTGTATGATTGATTTAGCTAGAGTGGGGAACATGGCCGTTGAAGGAAGCGGCGGAAAGTGGAGAGGAAAACGGGAAGGAAGAAAAAGAAAAGTGGAGGAGAAAAGAAAAGAAAAAGAAAAAGAAGGAAAGAAGGGAAAAGGTGGGCGTCTGGCTTAACCTAGCCGGCCAAACGACAGGTCGTTTGGTCGGTCAACGTCAGGTTGACCCTTCCATAAGTTTTTTTTTTCTACACACCCAAAACGACGTAGTTTGGACTAAAACTACGATTAACGTCGTGTTTTGTCCCGAAACGCGTTTTAGGTCCGACAAAGCTCTAAAGCGACACATTACCGCCTACAATTTATGACTCCAATGGAAAATAAATTAATTTTATTTCCATTACCGAAATTATTTATAAATCAATAAACGAAAAACCGGGGCGTTACAGTTCTACCCACCTTAATAAGAATTTCGTCCTCGAAATTCAATCATCAAGTCCGTAGGTCCTACCACGATAAGTTTCTGGTATTCTCCACCAGGTGTCCGAACTCAACGCGAGATATCGCTTATACCCTTAAGCGACGTTTCCTCCGCTTATATAAACCGAACCTCCGAGCAGAGAACTCACTCACAACTATGGATTCACCACTAAGATCCCGTACTACCTCTGACTTAGAGGATAATAGTTACATCGGTGGTAGGGCTTTCCCCACAAGCTCCGATGAAGAACCTCCTAAGAAGCGGTTCAAGACCAACATCATCGGCCTGAAGGAGCATATGGTGGTTCCTCCAAGACGGCGAAAGAAGCGTGTAAGCAAGGAAGGACCTTCTGGTAACAAGGATGCAAAAGATAGGAAAGGCAAGGCAACAGCTGAGGCCAGCACACCACTACAGACAATGAAGCAGCTGGACACTTCACTGAAGAAGGTCCACACTGCAGTAATGCAAATTGAACTGGCCTGTATGAGACTCTCTTCTCAGATCGCGAATATACAAAAACTTGTAACCGACCTGAAAAATCATGTAACTCCGTAGAGTGCTTCTCTTTTGTTATACAATGTTATGAAATCAATAAAATAAGCTTTCTTCTTAAATCGAAATTCTTCTGTTACAAAATCTCGTGTTATACAGGTTTAAAACCAGCAATAAAGGTATGAAATCAAACATAAGGAAATTATAAACGAACCAAAACTCGTTTAATAAAGTCAAACATTCAGAGGTTATACAAAACATGTTTCTGTGTTCGGCGCTCTAGATCAATCGTGAACATCCTCGATCCCGAGAAACATAACGCACACAGCTAATGGTGACATTGGTTTTCCCTCGTGGAAAAGACGTCCGTTAACTCCCAAGGCGATAATCACGGGAACATCCTGTTTCCTCGAAAGAAACGTTACCCACTTGTCCCTAAAGTCCGCTTGAGCAAAAAATGTCGGTCAAGTCTCGTATCTCTCCACGCTGTCCGAACAGCTGTAAGCTTATCGCACACGCACTCTACTCGAGGTGTGGTCCCCACGGTCTAGCCACAACGGTCACGAGTGCATGTGACAAAGGATGTAGGAACAAGTCTTAAGGAGACTAAAATGAAGTAGCCCAGGAAATTTGAAAATTGTAAGGTAGAAAAGGACTGACAAACTCTGGCATTTGTTGCCCAAAAACAAACACATAACGTGTCGAACCAATAAATGAGGCAACGGTAAAATTTCAAAGCAAAAACTTGAAATTCGAAAGCAATTAACACGCTCCTCCTAAGGTTATAAAAGACGGTAGGGTGAGGAGTAAGTCATCAAAAGCTTTTTAAGGCAACCACACGCCCAGACAAAGAAACCTCAAAACTCAAGAAAACGAAATACCCACACGACCAAAACACAATGCCTGCTCCATCCTCTGTCTTTTTCGTCAAAGGTACCAACCTAGGCAGAAGAAACCGACTGGCCTACAGCATGGTCAACGAACGTGCTGAAGAACTACCGAACGAGCTCGGCAGGATGCCCCGACTGGTCTTCGTCGACGAGCTCTACTCATCGCGGTTCTTTGTCACTCCAATGGAAGAGGTGTTCTTCCTGGAGGATCACGGCACTCTGAGGACATCCTACTACGGATCGGCAAACTCTGTGATGTTCTTCATCTCCGACAGGCTTCAGGAGTTCAACCTGGAGTCCACTTGCCAAACTGTGGAGCAAGGTGCCTACTACCAGCTCTCGATGACGGCCCAGAGCATGCCCAGAATGACGCGCTTACCCCCAACTTGGCCAAAGGCACAGCTGCTGGTGTGGAACTGCAGAGGAGTTGCAAGGCGCGCTCAAGAGTTCTCACGTACGCTGAGGGACTTGAAGAACCAGTACAAACCGAATATGGTTCTTCTGACGGAGACACAGTGGCAACCACGGGACGATCACGGTCTGATCCCACTCCGGTTCCCTACAGCAAACCGGTTCGAGATTCCTGGCCAGCGCGACAGAGGCGGCATGTGGTTCTCTTGGAGCGACAGAGTCACGGTCAACATCAACAGCGATCCAAACAGCTTCTGTGTCAACGTCGTTCCGAACCGTTAAATGTATTTTCTATTTTAATAAAATATCAAAATCGTTGTAATATTTCCCTTTTTATAAAATATAAAATATCAAGATCAATGTAATGTTCTGTTTGTAATGGTATTATTAGTACTATTAATAAAACTTATGTTTCCGTTTAATTATGGCATAATTTCATCCTGTCCTTCAGCATTGTACATGTCTTGTGGTGGATCCATAATAACGCCTATATGAATGCAAACAAGTCGAAAAATATTTTTTAGAAATTATAATTCTGGAACGGACTTATGCACAGGGAAAGAATCACTTTGTAAACCCAAAGATCTGAAGCCCGCTCCGCTACCAACTGTGGAGGCTTGTATCCCATTTTAATAAAATAAAATATTTAAATGAAAGAGAATAATCAAAATACTCTTGAAACCCGGGATACGAATACCGATGCCTCAGCATACAAACATTTTCCATAAAAACTTATTAACAACGAGGTGTCATAAAAATAAACGAGATCAATCGGCTTATCAAGTCGTAAGCCACCACGGCATCACGCCGAAATAATATCACAAAATTAAACTCCGGCAGATCGCCGATATAAATGTAAAACATTTATGACATCTCGAATTATTACTCATGCAGCGGAAGGTGAAAGTAATAATAAAAATCAAGGTAGAAAATAACATGCATATGGCCCTATGGATCCAACCAAGAAATGATGCACAACTACCTGCTGAAGTGTCTGCGTCTGAACTCCGAGTCGATAGTATAAGTGAGACAGCACGCTAACTAAAGTCTGAAAAACAACGGTGGCGATTATGTGAGTCGCCTACTCAGTGAACATTAAAAGTCTAAGTATACATGAAAGTGAAGTCATGCTCGTAGGGTGAG
>JAKUCV010003591.1:22155-75587 GCA_028386065.3 Turnera subulata
TGTTATAGAAGCTAATATCTCTATCTCTGTATCATGGGTATTAGATACCAGATGTGGTTCTCACATTTGTAGAAATGTGTAGGAACTGAGAAAGAGTGGGAGATTGGCTAAGGATGAGATAGACCTACGTGTCTGAATTGCAACAAGAGTTGCTACATTAGCCGTAGGGATTCACTATCTATCCTTACCGAGGGTTACGGTTATAGAACTGGACAATTGCTGTTATGTACCTACCAAAAGCAGGAATTTGATTTCTGTGTCTTGTATGGACAAGAAAGGTTTTTTTTGAGGATAAAGAACAATTGTTGTTCTATTTATTTCAATGAAATTGATTATGATGGTGCATTTTAAACGATGGT
The DNA here is from genome assembly GCA_028386065.3 of Turnera subulata. NCBI lineage: Eukaryota > Viridiplantae > Streptophyta > Magnoliopsida > Malpighiales > Passifloraceae > Turnera > Turnera subulata. The sequence goes on from JAKUCV010003591.1 coordinate 22,515, forward strand.
TTGTATGTTCTAAACCTAGTAACCCCTATCTATAACATTGATACAAAGAAGGTTAGATTACATGATTCTAGTGAAACCTATCTCTGGAATAGTCGTTTGGCCCATATAAACGAGACTCGTATTCCTAAACTCCATAAAGATGGACTTTAGACTCATTTGATTTTGAATCATATGAGACATATGAGTCATGTTTATTAGGCAAAATGACTAAGGCTTACTTTACGGGTAAAGGTGAAGAGCCTAGGACTTGCTAGGTCTAATACATACTGATATATGCGGACCTATGTCTACACAGGCTAGAGGTGTTTTTCAATACTTCATTACATTTACTGATGACTTCAGTAGATACGGCTATGTGTATCTAATGAGACACAAGTCAGAATCCTTTGAAAAGTTCAAAGAATTCAAGAATGAAGTACATAATCGACTCGGAAAAGTATTAAGATACTTTGATAAGATCGAGGAGGTGAATACTTAGGCCGAGAGTTTCTTGATCATCTAAAGTGTTGTGGTATAGTATCACAAATTTCTCCTCCGAGTACACTTCATCAAATGGTGTATCTAATAGGAGGAACCGAACCTTGTTGGACATGGTTCGTTCTATGATGAGTCAAGCTGACCTTCTATTTCCTTTTAAGGACATGCATTATTGAGTGCTGCATTTCACTTAACCGTGTTCCATCTAATCGGTTGGATAGACACCATATGAGATATGGATTGGGAAGCGTCCCAATTTGTCTTTTATGAGGACTTAGGGTTGTGAGGCTTACGTGAGACGTGAAGCATCAGATAAACTCGACCCTAAATCCGACAAGTGCCTTTTGTATGATACCTTAAAGGGTATTGTTTCTATAATCCCATAGAGCACAAAGTGTTTGTGGCTCGGAATGCTATTTTTCTAGAAAGAATGTCTATTTCTAGAAGAATTAGTGGGAGGATAATAGAACTCGAAGAAATTCGAGATAAAGAGGCTGAGATGGAACAAGAACAGGAACCACAAAGTGTTGTGGACAAGAATCCTGTTCCTGTAACACATGGACCGCGTAGGTCGGATAGGACTCGGTATGAGCCTGAGAAATATGGATTTCTCATGACTCATACCGGTGATGTGATGCTCATAAGTAAGGATGAGCCCACTTCCTATCAGCTGACCATTACGGGTCTTGACTCCAAGAAGTGGCTTGAAGCTATGAATTCGGAAATGGAATCCATGTATCAAAACAAGGTATGGACCTTGTTTGATCCACCTGAAAGGGTAAAACCTATAGGGTGCAAATGGGTCTTTGTGAAAGACCGACATGGATGGTAATGTGATTACCTTTAAAGGGCAATTGGTTGCAAAAGGTTTCAAGCAAGTTCATAGTATTGACTATGATGAAACCTTCTCACCAGTCGCCATAGTTAAATCCATCCGGATTCTATTGGTTATAGCTGCGAGTTGCGAAGGTCCATTTGTGGACCAAAGCAAGCTTCAAGGAGTTGGAATCTTTGTTTTTAATGAAGTAATCAAAGAATTTGGTTTCATTAAAAGTGAAGATGATTCATGTGTTTACTAGAAGGTTAGTGGGAGCACTATTGTTTTCTTGTTGTTGTAGGTCGACGACATCCTACTTATTGAGAATGATATTCCGACACTAAAATCTGCAAAGACTTGGTTAGGAAAGAATTTCTCAATGAAGGACTTAGGAGAAGCTGCCTAAGTGTTAAGCATAAAGATCTATAGAGATAGATCTAAAAGGCTTCTCGGGCTAAGTCAGAGAACATATGTTGACAAGATGCTAAAGAGGTTTAGCATGCAAGATTCCAAGAAGGGTTTCTTGCCCATGTCACATGGCATATCTCTTCAAAGAGTCAATGTCCTAGTGCGACTAGGGAGAGAGAGCGGATGAGTAAGATCCCTTGTGCTTCGGCAATAGGATCTATCGTGTATGCCATATTATGTACTCGACCGAATGTCACTTATGCTCTGATTGTCACGAGCAGATGCAAATCTGATCCCAGTGAAAGTCATTGGACAGCAGTTATATATATCCTTAAGTACTTGAGAAGCACTAAGGATGCATTCCTGGTTTACGGAAGCGTTGATGGGCTTGTTGTAAAGTGTTACAAAGATGCTTGCTTCCAAACAGACAGGGATGATTTTATATCGCAATAAGTTTATGTGTTTTTCTTGGATGTGGCGCTGTTTGCTGGAAGAGTTCTAGGCAAGAAACAGTTGCCGACTCTACAACTATGGCTGTACAAAGTTCCGTTTGAGAACTATGTATCAGATCTTTTGACTGATCTTCTCACGCAGTGGAAGCATGATGGTCATGCTAGATCCACATATATGAGATATATGGATGATTGGCTTTAGTGCAAGTGGGAGATTGTTAGTGTAATATGCCCAAAAGCCAATCATGGATGATTATTTGTTGTTATGTATACACATTAAGGTTATTCCAATAAGTATCGTTTATGAGATAAACGCTTGCACATACTTATAACCCTAGAATATTTCATATTCTTAAATGTCCCTAGTCGATTATTATTACGGATGGGTTGTAATAATAAATTAAGACTAGCGTATGTTGAGAATTGCATATGTGATATGAATTCTACATACGGGTACAAGTTGGAGAACTTGTGGACTGGACCGACCCACATAAGAACACTACATGGAACGTTATATGTATGTCATTAGTGGTTCTTATAGATGTAATTGTCCTCCGACCTGAGATCGTCAAGGTATCCAACATATGAATCATGTACTTTGATATTATTCCTAGTCATCCGTAACTGGGTGGACATAAGGGTAATCATTGGGTATATGCCGAGTATGTAGTGGGTTTTGATTGATCAAGAGGGGATTCGTCCGACCCATATAACGGGTATATTATCGTATGGTTTCTTGATAGAGTTGAACTGTTAAATGCATGGCCATGCTCGGATTAGGTGATATGGTGATAACACGGGTATCCGTTTTATACAGTTAACTCGGGGATTAAGAAACATAGATTAAACATATACGAGATTGACATATTCCATGTCTCGTGTTTGATCTAGATAATGGGACGAAGGGACGATGACATATTCCGAGGCATAGAGAATCAGTACTGATCTTGTTGTTCGGGTAGCAATGATGTGTTGCTAGACGTCGCTCTTTGCTTATAATTGTAAAATGAGTTTTTACAATTATTGCCGGACGTTACAAGTGCCTACAGGGTCACACACATAGAACAGTCGATTCGAGCAGGTGGTTGAACCGTGGTTGGACCATGGTTCGACCGGGGTGTGGTTGGACCGTGGTTGGACCAGGGCCGTTTTTGGGTGGTTGGTTTGCTGAATGTCAGCATTATTGAGCCCCTTTAGTGCCATTTTAGGTGCTGTGCATGATGATAAGGATTAGTGGACCATTATTATGTCAAGACATAATAATAGTGGTATTGGGGCCAAGGTGTTGGCCATTACCTCCACTAATGGACCTTTGGGAGTGGGGGGTGTGTGTGATCTGATCATTTACTTCCTCTGCTCCCTCACCACGTTTTTCAGAGCTTCAAAACACCCTCTCAACCTCTCTTCTTCTTCCTCTTTGTGAAAGAAAAGAAGAAGAACCAAAAAACACCACAAAACCCAAGCTCCCGGTTTCTGCTGCTAGGACCCAGTCCCGGAGTGCTCGGAGTTGGTTTCGTGTGACGATACCAAGTCGATCACGGTTTGTGTGGATACCGTAGAGGAGCTAGGCTGTTGTCAAGCTCTCACTGATTCTATCCAGCTATTAGGTGAAAGATCCTAATCTTCTAGGTATGTTAAGTTTTATTATACGGTTTATGATGCATCACTTGGTTCTTGGTTAAGCTTCCTTGCTTTCGCTGTGCATTTGATGTTGTATATGAGTGTCATATAGATTACGGAAACTTACAGGTAGCGCGTTTGATCAGATCAGGGTGTGAAACCCAAATGTCGAACCTCAGAAGGGGTAGATTCTGAGGCCAAAAACCACTGATAAATCTCGAGTGGCCGCTAGCTACCTGAGGGTGCACTCAGACACACCTAACCGGTGCAAGTCTTCCAGGGGTGCACCTACATCCCCTGGAATACCATGCTAAACAGCATAAAGTGACCCGAGGGAAGTGTGAATTGTATATGTCCCTGTTTCATCCGGGCCTGCGGCCCATAACCACACACCATCACCAAAGCAGTTTTTCATATCAGTTTTTCATATAGAAATTAGGCATGTGAGAACAATCAGGTATACAATTCCAATCATCGCATGTAGCAAACAAGGCAAGTAAACAATCAAACCACACCAACATGCATTCACAAAACATATATAAAAAGACTTGTAATGTCACCTCAAAATGCAGATTATGAATTCTTCCCGATCCGAGTCTACAGCTCTCGAGGTATCTCCCGTGTCTGATTACCGGTACACAATGTAATCACTAAACCAATGTTTGAAGTAAAAACGTATGTGCATGCTAAGGTACGCTCTAATCGAGTAACTCCCGACCCTAACTATCCGATTATAAGATTTCCGGGTCTAAGTCCAAAAGGATATTTTCTCTTCCATAACTCCAACGATTAGGGATCTAAGGTTCATCGGTCTAAGTCCATTAACAATTCTCGGGCCTAAAGCCCACTAAATCCTTAATCACAAATTCCGGGCCGAGGACCCACTTCCTTAAGTCCATATTTACCGATTATGAAATTGGGCTCCGAGCCCGTTCTTAATGTCCGTGAATTTAATTATCTGTGATTAGGTCCTAAGTCCATAACTTTAAGTCCATTTAAAACATTCTAAGCTTCAAATTGAGATTATTGGGCCTGGGCTTGGTTTTCCTAAAAACCGTCCTAAAGCCATCCCGAGCCCAAGGTTAAACGGCCTAAATTCTCTACGTGTCGGTAAGTTCTCCCGGCCACACACTCTAACTCTCCGCTCTCAGTAAACCGCAATTCACCAAATATATAAATATAAATGTATTCCGGTAAATAAATTCCAAAATTTAAATACATGGTATAACCGAGGCAAAACAAGAATAATACCGTCTAACACTCGTAAAAAAACGAGAAATATAGTCCGCTGGGCAGAACCCGAGCCTTCGCCGGAAAATTCCCGAGCCCTCGCTGGAACAGTACGCGCTCGCCGGATTCTGGTCAACTCACCGGAGGACTTCCAGAACGTTGCCGAAAACAACCACCACGCACTGCCACCATCCATACAACCACTCGATTCAGTCAATCCCAAAACCATAATTCAGACGCATACACAGAATTCTAATTCATCTTCTCCACCTTCACAGGAGCATCAATAATTTATTGGAGGGGAAAATGAATTGGGTAACTGGAGCTTACCCGGAAATACTGCCCGCTTCCGAGCTTAGGATTCGAGTATGGCGACGAATCCAAGCCTCCAACCCGAGCACGCACCACCACTGCAACCATCATCACCATGACCGGAACAACCCGCATCGCTGGCCACCACTACACCAAGACGCAGCCGCCGCCATCAACCACCCAGTCGACACCCATGACGGCACACACACCCACCGCGTCGACCAGCTCACAAAAATACCACTACCACCTCTGCAGCAGACCACCTGTCTGGACACCGTCCACACGTCGCCGGCCATCATACAAGACCCGAAACGACAACCCAAAACTCATGGGTTAGTCTCAATCAACACCACTATCAGCGACAAAGGAGGGAAAGGAAAGGACGAAGGAGAAAGAAGGAGAATCGGGTCTCACCCGATGGAAGAAGAAGACGGCAGCAGGGTCGCCCACTGGTCCTCGCGAGGGCGGCAGATCCCCGATGTCTCTCCCTGCCCCCAATCGCCCCTAGAAGAAGATGTATGGCGACGGCAGCGATGTCTCATCACCCACTGGCTCATCGGCGGCGACCGCTAGAGGATGAGAGGAGAAGAAGAGTGGCGGCCCTTCATCGGCGAGAGAGGGATGAAAATGGTGGTAGACCGCTATAAAGGAGCACATAAGATGGAGAAGACACGAACAATAGGGAGACGTTAATGGAAGTCGTTAATTGTATGATTGAGGTAGCTAGAGTGGGGAACATGGCCGTTGAAGGAAGCGACGGAAAGTGGAGAGGAAAACGGGAAGGAAGAAAGAGAAAAGTGGAGGAGAAAAGAAAAGAAAAAGAAAAGGAAGGAAAGAAGGGAAAAGGTGGGCGCCTGGCTTGACCTAGCCGGCCAAACGACAGGTCGTTTGGTCTGGCTCGGTCAACGTCAGGTTGACCCTTCCATAAGTTTTTTTTTTCTACACACCCAAAACGATGTAGTTTGGACTAAAACTACGATTAACGTCGTGTTTCGTCCCGAAACGCGTTTTAGGTCCGACAAAGCTCTAAAGCGACACATTACCGCCTACAATTTATGACTCCAATGGAAAATAAATTAATTTTATTTCCATTACCGAAATTTTTTTATAAATCAATAAATAAAAAACCGGGGCGTTACAAAATTATTTTGTTGGATTTATGTTTCAAGGGACAATTATATACCTGGTCGAATCATCGCTTAGGGGATAAGGAAGTAAGGGAGAGGTTAGACAGAGCGGTAGCAACAGATCAATAGATTGCTCTCTATCAGGTGATCCATGACATACTAGTGGGCTCTGACCATTGCCCTATCATCCTACACCTTCAGAAACCGGTGAAGAGGAATCGAGTTTCTTTTAGATTGGATTTGAGATGGCTGGACTGTCTAGAAAGTAAGGAATTAGTGCTGAAGGCATGGGGTAATTTCTTTCAAGGTTCGCGGATGTTTAAGCTCATGAGGAGTCTGTAGAGAGGATTTGATAGTCTGGAGTAAAGCTTATTTCTACAATTCCAGTCAGGGAATAAAAGATTGCCTTTTGGAGTTAACAAAATTGCAGTACGAGGAAAACACAGATGGGATTGCGACTCGAAGAAGAGAGTTTGAGGGCAGGTTGGAGACTTTGTGGAATGAGGAAGAGAAGTATTGGTTGCAGTGATCAAGGATTAATTGGTTGTTAGTAGGTGATTGCAACTCTCGTTTCTTCCATACAACCACGATCCAGAGGAGGCAAAGAAACCTAATTGTCAGACTTAGAGATCAAAATGGAGAGTGGGTAGATGATCCTATTGTGAACACTCCAAATTTGATCCACTAATATTGTATTGAGTTGTGAATATGTTGTTGTTTATGGATTGATGAGATGATTCGATCCTTGGATAAAATGTGTTCATAATTTGGTAGAGTATTAATATTTTATTATTTCTGAATTTTTGATACATTTAACTTAGAATTATGGAGATGATTTAATTCTGGGTTTAATTTATTTGAAGGTTTGGACTTAATAAAATATCGGTATTTAATTGTTTTAGGCCTATTATTTATTTTTGACCCATTTGAGATGATTTTGGGTATTTAAATAAATAGGAGCCTCGACCAATTAAATATGGATCCTCTAGCATTTTAGCCCATCAAAAACCCTAGACTTAGCTGCCAATTAACCCAAATTTTCGTCCAAAAATCGGATTAATTAATTGCCTTGGTGTTTATGGAATGTAGAGTGGAGTGAAGAGGAGGAAAACCAAAATAGAAAGAAGGGAGTGGGTAGGCTACAAGTTAGGAGGATCTCTGGAGCTGAAAACCAGCAAAAAACCATTTAAGAAGGGCGTGGGGATCAAACTGAGCCGGAGTAATGAGGATCAAAACTGGAAAGGAAAGAACTGTTTTGGAAATAGGTGCCAACGGACATGGCAACATGACCTCCAGCACCTGGTGGGCTTGTAGAGATGACCGCCAATACGTGGCAGACATCGCGAGATGTTCACTAGTGTTTGGCGGGCATCCCTTCTAGTTTTGGCAGCTTTTCGATTATTTCCTGTTCTTTTGATTTCGGGTATCTGCCGTTGGATCTAGAGATTCAATCCCGACCCTTAGATCAACACCATGTCCAGAACCCCTAAACACTATAAATAGGACCTCCATTCACCCTCAAAACTCATCAATTTTCTCTCTTCCCCCTCTATACACACATAAGCTAGATGCTTGGAATAGTTCTCTAATTCTAAGCTTAGAAGCCCTTTATAGGGTTGAAGTTCTGGAGGATTTTCATGAGGAGGAGTAGAAGAAAGAGGAGAGCAAGAGAAGGAGAAGGAGGAGGCGGATTGGAGCAAGTTTGTGGTGAAGAAGAGAAGGAACCCGAGTAGAGGAATCTTGTACAGGCAGTCCCAAAAAAATCATCATATCTGGAGTTGTAGGTGTCAGATTGTAGCGTTCTTAGAGTCCATGGAAAGGTAAGAAGTAGATCTACAAGTTTGCTGCCGGTGCCAGAGACCATTTTGGCCTCCTTCTACCTCGAATTTCCTGGTGAAGTCGTGTCAAAATTCTGCTAAGGAGTGGTAAGCGCATAGGAGCTAGATGAGGGCTTCAAGAGGTAATCCATTCTGATTTTATTGTTGTTTGATTGCTGTGAATGTGTTGTTGTGATGCTGATTATGATTCTGTGATTGTATGTTATACATGTAAGAACTACTTGAGCTTTGAACCCATTATCAGGGGGTACGTAGGCAATTTCTAACGATGGAACTGCAAGCTCAAGCTTTATTTATTTTCTATTTTGTTTTTGTTATTTGTTTGTTTGTTTTGTGCATGGCATATGTTAATCTCTAATTGCACATGATCTCGTCCCAACATGGATGGGTGCCTCATACCTTCCAACCCATCCATGACAAACCCTCGGGTCCACATCTTTGGTTCGCTTACTAGTTGCCTAAAGGAGTCATCGGTTGCTTAAGGAATGTTTTTCCTGAATTTTTTCCTCTAATAAAATTCAAGTAGCGACTCCAAAGATGTGGATGATGGTTAAAAAGAAGGTGGTAAGTAGGCCCAATAAATTTTGGGTTAGGTACTCATACCTATGTAGCTAAGGTCATTGGTGCAATCACATTTTATATATCTTTACTCAGCCCAAGATACTACACTCAACCTTCAAGTCTTGGATTGCATTGAACCTGTTGTAACTGATCAAATGAACCAGGAGTTGAATCTGGCTGTTAGTATTGAAGAGATTTGTCAGTCTGTTTTGTTAATTGGGCTCCACTAAAGCACTAGGCCTGAATGGGTTTCATGGTGCCTTTTATCATAAGCATTGGAATATCATGGAAGACAGAGTTGTGTGTGGCGGTTGTCCAGGGATTTTTCCACTCTGGGTTATTACTAAGGGAGTTAAACCACACTTACATCACCCTTTTACCTAAAACAAGCTCTCCACAAGAACCGAATCAGCTAAGATCAATTGGATTATGCAATTTCTCATACAAAATTATCTCCAAAATTATTGGTAATCGCTTAAAGCCTTTTCTCAGCCGCTTTAACGAGAGCGCAGCAGCTTGACCAACGAGGTGAAGGAGCTGAAAGGGCTGTTACCATGAGTTCTAATACGTAAATTCCTTTTTGTTGCTTAGCGGTCGCACTCTGTCCCGCTTGGTGGACGAAAGATTTCTCGGATTTTTTCTTTCTCCCATACGCCTTTGCCGTGCTCCTCAATCTCGCATTTGTTGTTCGCTGATGAAGCTCTATTGTTCTGTCGAGCCACGATGGATGATGTGAGGATTGAGATATTGGTGTGGATGAGGCTAGGAGAAGAGAGGTTCCTGAGATATTGGGCATGCCTGCTTACTTAGAGAAGGAAAAGTATCTTGGTTTACCTAGTATCTTGGGCCGACAAAGGTCCTATATTAGGCAGAGAGTGAAGAGTAAGTTGGCAGGGTGGAAGAAACAGTGCTTATCAAAAGCGGGTCATGAAGTTCTTATAAAAGCAGTTGCTTCGGCTATTCCGACTTACTGTATGCTATGTTTTAAAATTCCTGCTAGTTTGTATGCTAAAATTTGCGAAGATGTTAGAGGTTTTTGGTAGAGGCAGCAAGGTGATGAGAAGAGGCTATGTTGGATTAAATAGGAGCAATTAGTTCAACCAAAATCAAGGGGAGGTCTGGGTTTTAGAGATCCGGTTTTGTTCAATTCGGCTTTGCATGCAAAAATAGCATGGCGGATTCTTCAGAACCCGAATGCGATCTGGGTGCAGGTTTTAAAGGGCATTTATTTCCTAGAGACAGATTTTCTGGTATCAAAAAAGGGATAGAGACCCTCTTGAGTATGGTCTAGTATCTTGGAGGGAAGGGAGCTCTTGATGGCCGGAATGAGATGGAGATAATGGTGCTGGAATTGACATATGGCAGGATCCATGGGTGCCGTCTGTACCAGGTTTCAAGGTTATTTCTCTAAGGAATCCAAGCCTTCACATATCAAGCCTTCCCATCATGATAGATATTTAAAATTTAAATTTTGGAATTGAATATATATTAAAATTAATTTTTAAAAGAAATTAATGTAGAATGTGACATCCGTTAAAAGAAAAATTGGAAAGAAAAAGAGAAGAGAAAATCGGGAAATGATACATCACTGGAATAAAAATGTATTAAAAAATAAAATGATGATAATTGTCTGGAATGGATTGGATGAGAAGCAGACGTGGTGCATGAAATGGAAGCAAGAATTAAGTCTGTCCCTCTGCTGATTCCTTCATATTCTTCTTGTTCCTTGTCCCGTTTGAGGTTTTCTTCTTGTTTTGGCGTCAAAGCAAGAGCCAGGCAGCCGTCTTTCTTCTACCCTCATCCACGTCGTTATCTTCTTCATGATCATAAAATCGCAGGCCGCGCAGCCGCTTCCAAACCGAATGGGAGACCGGTATTGGAGGATGCAGATGATGAAAGGGGAGGAGAGGAAGAGGAAGAGGAAGAATTGGATGACCTTGACGACGATAATGGTGGAAGCAGTGGCGGCAGCAGCTATAATTGGGGAACTATAACATTGTCTTGCTTGGTGGGTACACTGACCGGGATAGGGGTAGTGGTGTTCAACAATGGAGTGCACGAGATACGAGACTTGGTCTGGGACGGCATCCCTTACCGAGGTGCCTCCTGGTTGAGAGAGGAGGCTCTGGATTCTATATGGGCTCGAGTTATATTGGTGCCTGCCTGTGGCGGCTTTGTTGTTAGCATCTTGAACCACCTTCGATCTTCTCTTGAAGAAAAAGAAAAAGCTAATAACAATTATGCTTTGCTGCCTCCTCTTTTCAAGACCCTGGCCGCCTGTTTCACCCTCGGTACTGGAAATTCTCTCGGCCCCGAGGGTCCCAGTGTGGAGATTGGTGCTTCTATTGCAAAGGCCCTTGCTTCCCGCCCTCTCCTTCGTCCAAACTACTCAAATAATGACAATGACTCCTCCTCCACTTCTCAAGCTAAGCTCTCTCTTTTGGCCGCCGGTTCCGCTGCTGGAATCGCTTCTGGTTATTATTTCCCTCCTCCTCCAATTTCATGTATTTATTGATTGCTGCTGCTTTGATTATAACATAATTAATTACCCCACCCCCCACAGGTTTCAATGCTGCTGTTGCCGGTTGTTTCTTTGCCGTCGAGTCTGTGTTATGGCCATCCCCCAAGGCGGATTCTTCCATGTCTCTCACAAACACCACATCCATGGTTATACTTAGCGCCGTTATAGCTTCTGTTGTTTCAGAGGTCGGCCTTGGTTCTGAACCTGCCTTTAAGGTCCCAGATTATGACTTCCGCTCCCCTAGTGGTACGTACCTACAATACAACAACACTTGTTCTCTCATCTTCCTTCCATTCCACCTATATATTCCCCTGTTCTTCCTTTCTGCTCCGCTCCCCAAAATTACTCATCACTTACTTACTTTCATTGCATCAATCTGGGTTCCTAACTGCCGCTTCTATTGGAAGACGATCCATTGTCCTGCTCATCCTATCCTCTCATTAATTTTCAGAACTGCCCTTGTATCTGTTGCTGGGTATCTTATGCGGCTTGGTTTCGTTGACGTTGTCTAGATGCACAACATTCTTATTGTACATCGTCGACAATCTTCACAAAACCACTGGGATCGCAAGGGCAGTGTTCCCCGTCCTAGGTGGATTAGCTGTTGGGATGATAGCTCTGGCCTATCCAGAAATCCTCTACTGGGGCTTTGAGAATGTTGACATTTTGTTGGAATCTCGGCCATTTGTTAAACCCCTTTCAGCTGACCTATTGGTTCAGCTAGTGGGAGTTAAGATTGTTGCCACCTCATTGTGTCGGGCATCTGGATTGGTAGGAGGCTATTATGCCCCATCCCTCTTTATTGGTGCAGCAACAGGAATGGCATATGGGAAGTTGATCAGTTCTGCAGTTTCTATGTATAATCCAACAGTTCAACTTTCCCTAATAGAGGTGGCATCGCCACAAGCTTATGGCCTGGTAATGCTCTACGATGCAATGTCTTAATTACGTAGAGATATATTGCTTGCTTGAGGTAATTAATGTTATCTTACAAGTTAATGAATTTATTGAAGACATCTTTCAACCAGAGAAGATGCAGAAGACGTGGAGTAACACCTTCGTTTTTTCACTGCTGTCATAGCTAAATCACTTCCTCCATGTATTGTTTAAATAACTTGCACATTTGACTGAAGACAGTTTATGTTTTGTTGAGGCGTCATGAGTAAACAATAGATACACTTCTTGGGTCTCAATGTCTTAACCATGCAAAATCACGATGTCACTGATCATTATGAGATGCAGGTTGGCATGGCTGCAACACTTGCAGGTGTGTGTCAGGTGCCTCTTACAGCTGTTCTGCTTCTTTTTGAACTAACACAAGACTATCGAATAGTCCTTCCACTATTAGGAGCTGTGGGGTTGTCTTCATGGATTACGTCTGGAAAGACGAGAAGAGCTGTCAAAAAGACTACAAAACTCAATGAGAAAGCTACCCGTCCTGCCAAACAACGTGCCACATTCTCTTCCGATATGAGTGGGAAATTTTCTGGCTATAGAAATACTGAAAAAGAATCTTATGCCAGTAATCTTTGTGATGTTGAAAGCTCTCTTTGCATTGATGACTCGAGAATTGAAAGTGAGGTGTTCAAGAAGAGAATTTTTGTTTCTGAAGCTATGAGAACAAGGTATGTGACTGTTCTCATGAATAGTTTACTCACTGAAGCAGTGACTATGATGCTTGCAGAGAAGCAGTCTTGTGCAATAATTGTTGATGAAAAAAATATTTTAATTGGTCTTCTTACTCTCCGTGATATTGAACAATTCAGCAAGACAGCAAAAGCAAAAAGTTGCAGGATACCTGAGGTATGAAATACTTATCTCAAGAAATGACTGCTAAGGAGCGCTCAGCTTGTTATGTCATATAAATAATAAGAGCATTTACTTAACCAAAAAAAAAAAAAACATAAATGATAAGAGGTCAAAAATGGACACAAGATAATTTACAATAAGATTCAAGTTCTTAGGGTTTATATGTGTAATGATCCTTAAAGTGCAGTTGGAAGTTTGAAGTTGTGTATACACTGACAAGCTACAACCATTGATTTCTAACTGATCGGTTGTTCTCATTCCAGGAGCTTCTGGTATCTGAAATCTGTTCATTGGATGGGAAAAATTGTCAGGTACCATCTGCTGTTAAGCCCAGTATGGACCTACTCTCTGCAGAAATCATCATGGATAGACATGGCGTGAGTCAAGTGCCAGTTGTTTCAGAACACATGGAAGATGCCAGTGAGCACCCAATTGGTCTCTTAGACACAGAGTGTATCAACGTGACTTGCAGGTTTGATTTCATGATTCCACTCCTGCATTATGCTTTGTAAACTATTGACCACATCATCATGTACGAAGTAAATGGAATCAACTAAAATTTCCAACCTCTAGTTTTTTGTAATCAAACCATATTCTGGAAATGCACTTCATGTTAATATATTAGCACTACCTCATCATCTGGGAACTATCGGGTAAGCCTAATGTTTACTCCCTTGTTCTCGCATCCGTGCAGTCCGAAAAGCAATGGTTTATAGTATATCTTATAATATATCTTTTTTGTCGAATATCTTATAATATATCTTACATGTCCACTTCTACGCACAGTCCATACAGTTCATACCCTTCTTCATTATTTTCTCTTCGTATCTTGCTGATGTCGACGTAATTTACCATCCAAGGAGAGATATCTCTACTCTACCTTACGTTATCTTTTATGGATCTATATATTCCTCAATGCTTGCTAACCTTTCCATTTCCCACTTTCATGGATGAATTCAGAGCCCTAGCGACCAAAGAGGCCCTCGGATAAAAGTTCATACCGGTATACAGTCTCCCTCTGTCATATCTGCCATGATGATGTTGGGACTGGCTGGAAGTAGTGAGAACCATTGGTGATTGTGTGACAGCCCGTAATTATATTGGCTATGGTGACTGATGCTTGGTTGTTAGTTGCTCAAAAGATGACAGGCCCACTCTTTTGGTTATGTTCCCAAGTTATTGGAACTGGAACTCTACTTCGGCCTTAACCTTTTCTTATCGGTTCACAATCATCCAGATAAGGTCGACCTGCATCTAGAGCATATTCCTGGAACCCCACAATCTGCGTTGCACTGGTAGAGCGAAATTGGATCAGGCTGGCTACAACTCTTTGAACCAAAAAAAAAACAAAAAGAAAAATCCAGGGCCAGTTTTTGACTCGAGGATGATATACCTTCGTTGCAGTGTTTGCAATTGCAGCTCCATTGTATTATTTCTCGAGTGCAAGGAATAATTATCATATGCTTTGGCTGTTGGACTTAGATGCTTAAACTTGCTCGGATGCTGCAAAATTATGTTCATAATCTTTACGTGCTTGTTTTCCATATTATTGTCCAAATGGCATGTTACATTCCCTGATTGCTTAATATCCACAAGAATATAAGAGGAAATCTTAAACTTCAGCTCGCGGGCCTAAGTGCTACGACTGAATTTCCATACTATAATAGTAATAAGGATCATCACGCATTTAATATAAAACAAACAAGCCAAATTCTGACTTTCTTTCTAGGATGCACATGCAACACAGAAGCGACGTTAAATGGCTTTCATTACACACAATTCCATTTTCTTCTTCACGTACCAATACCACAAGTCATAGGATCAGTGGAGATTCAATGTGTAACCTCTATGAAAATCCCAGGTTTGGAGTTTCAATGCAAAGTCTTTCAGTCTTCACCTTCTCCAACAACAATAGTACCATATTTGCAAATCTAAGTTTTTCATGGCTGTTACGATGTTGCACTAGCATGATGGAAGCAATCAGAACACATCATAAGCACATCAGGGACATCATAGCAATTGTCCCAGTGACTCCCAATTATGACTTGGGATACATTTGATCAGACGTCTTGATCAGGTTTTCTTGTTCAATTTTCACACCAGGTTCACCAATTTGCAGTGAAGTGCTGTCCGGAGCCTGCAAGTATCATTTAGCTAATTATAAACACTTAAGTAGAACAACCATAGAAGAGAATGCCTCTTTCATGTTTCAAAAGTGTGCTTCTTGCCCATTTCATGCGTGTACTTGCTGATCTCACCTTTGCACTTGCAGTCTCTTCTACTCGTGTTTCAGGGCCCCTATGTTGCTCCGCAGATCCTTTACGGCTCTCCTGAAGCCAGCCAACCGAAAACAAATTACCAGTAGTAAGTATCACATTTAGCAGTAACTACAGTTGCAAAAAATTACTCCATAAAATGTCCAGAGCAAAGTGTGATGTAGGATATATGCATTAATAATGTCAGATACGTGAAAAGCCAACAACAACTTAGAGGACCATGTTTTCAGATACACCATATGAAAATTGTGCATAATTCTGCTGCAACAAACACAGTAGGGGCAATATGAAACCAATGCGAGAGTTTTGGACCACAATTATCGCAGCTGCTAGTGAGCATTAACTAAAAATATGGTTAGTGATTTTACAGTTCAGTTTAACCTGATCATGATTTGCAATGGTGAAATGGTGAATAGCATGGTCTGGACGTTTTGAAACAAACTTTCAACGGTTAATAGTCCTAATAGAATCTTAGTATAATCACTCCATAATCTGCTTCTACATGTTTTACGCATTGCTGCTTATGCCTGATGGGCTGCACTGGTCAACTTTTGCACTTCAGTCATCAAAACAGAGGTGAAGATGTTATGATAAATGTTATGCCCAGAAAATGTACATGAGAAGACTATTTATATGCACAGCATCCTAGATCAATAAATTGAGAATTAGAAACAGCAGGTAATCCAACAAGGCGAAATGAGAATAGAGCATACAGGATCAATGATGTCAGCTTCATGAATCTCTCTCTTGACCCTGCCCCTTAGTGGCTTGCTTCATCAAAAAATTAAATAAAAAAGTTAGTAATTAACAGCACCTATGAAATAACTGAAAATTTATACATCAGGGGAATCGAATACCTTTCATCATCAACATCCATGTCCGAATCCAAATCATATCTCTCATCTGCATCATCCTGATCTTCATCTGCCTGATTGCTCTCATTCAATTACAAGATACATGTTTTAGTACCAGGTAGTCAACAAAATTTTTGCCCTAATAGTCCAACAATGAGGGCCTAGACAATAGTGAAGAAGCAAAGCAAAATTGCCTCAGTTATAGAGTACATTAGTGATTCAGATCAATGACAGAAGTTTTCATCCAAACATAGATGATGTTAATCTTTTTTTCAATAACCTAATAAAATTCTTAGTTAAACTTTCATGAAATGGGGGAAAAAATGCAATAATTAAAATTAATCAGATATCAAGGAATAGGTGTAAAGAAACCAAATTGAAATTATAGCAGAACAACATTTTGCCTGAAGCTAGATTTTCCAACTATAGAAAAAATCTAATGTGTTGCAAAAAAAAAAAAAGCTTATATAGAATCATTAGAATTGCACATTTAAATCTTGGTAGATGAAAGTACTGCATCTATCATGAAAACAAGTTATAATGCAGACCATAAGCATGCCAAAAGAGTCTGAACTATATTATGTCATTAAATGTTACATAGCAGCAAGAACTACCTCCGGAATTTCAGTATCGGGTGGTCTTTCCTGAAATTGGACGCTGGGCGCATGCTGAAGCTTTGAGAGATTATCAAGAAGTTTGGACCGTATCTCTTCAAGCAATTGGCGTGAATTCTTATTTTCCATGTTGCTGGGGGCAACATGAAGAGTGTAGTCTGGACCAAAGTACTCATAGTATTCATGCTGTGGCATCTTATCATCAACTTCCATTCCAAGTGCAACTCCTGTCTATATTACATAAAAAGATGAGGATAAGCAACCACCAGAGAAAAATATGTGAAGTAAAGGTGATACAACACTATGCAGTATCAACTAAAGGACCTATTTGCTTTGCAATGTGACAATCATTTAACATCAAAAGGTACCTCATAGCACCAGCAGCGAGCGACATTTCGAATGGTATAGCCACCACCACCAAGTAGTAATAATGGGACATTAAAAGATCTCATGAATTTGACACACTCTGCATGACCCTTAATTGAAAGATTAAAGCAACCTAACCGATCGCCAGATAATGAGTCAGCACCACATTGGAGGACAACAGCACCTGGCTTAAAGACTTCCATTACTTTTCCAATTATGGGTTTAAACAAGAAATGATAGCTCTCATCATCAATACCATCATCCAATGGAACATTTAGGGAGTAGTATTTCCCTTTTGAATATCCAACATCGCGTATATCCCCAGTTCCAGGAAAGTAATCCCCAAATTTATGGAATGAGACAGTCATGACTCTGTCGGTCGTGTAGAATGCTTCCTCCACTCCATCACCATGGTGAATGTCAATATCCACGTAGAGAACACGCTGCAAGTCACATAAAGTCACGGGAAGACATAGAGAACAAGCTCATACATGAATGCAGTAACACGACTGTTTGTGAGAAGCAGCGGGTGTAAGAGGAAAAGAGAACATATATATGGAGAAAGACAGACCTCATGTTGCTTGAGAAGCTCCAATATGGCAAGGACAATATCATTGACATAGCAAAAACCAGAAGCCTCACACTTTTTAGCATGATGGAGACCGCCAGCCCAATTAATGGCAATATCACTAGTGAAATGATTTAACTTTACAGCACCACCAACGGAGCCGCCAGCATAAGTTTGACAGAAGGAGTAGAGACCATCAAAAACAGGGCAATCTTCACCAACATTGAAGCGCTTGAGCTGCCTAAGCTGGTCCTGCTGAGTCTCAGGGGTTATGCTTCGGAGGAAATCGACATAATCATCAGCGTGGAAGCGGCAGAGATCCCTATCCCGAGCAGGGCAGGGGCGGAAGACCTGCATGTGCTGAAGCAAGCCATAGTGGGCAAGGAGAGCATGGGTCATGCGGATGCGATGAGGCTTCATGGGATGGCCCTGTCCATAATAATAATTGCCCACTTCTGGGTCATAGAAGTAGCAAACTTTTCTCTTTACCCCATCAGGCCCCGACGGGAGAGAATTGCCTCCCCCTCCTGCAGATATGTCCATCTATTAAATCTCTCTCTGTTTGCTGCGTTCCTCCTCCTTCAAAGGCAAACCCTTTGCCAGGAAGACAACAATTTTTTAGTCTCTTTAAATCTCATTTTAAAAAAAAAATGTTGGAAAATATCTGCAGCATAGACAGACATGCGAGGCCTACAAAGACGACGACAGTACAATATAGACTACCAGTCCATTCCACTACAAATATTAAGGGCATAAGTTCTTATCAAACAATCTTCGAACTTGACACGTAGTTGAATTGACAGTAGAAAGGAAGGTCTGGTGAGATAAAATAACACCGCCAACAACAACAACAACAAGGGCACATCATAGATTGAATCAATCAAAATATTTCTTTCTTCAAATGTTTATGTTTCTTTTAAAGAAATAGACTAATAAGAAGACATAAGGAGGGAGGGAAGGAGGAAAAGAAAACAAACTCACTTGAGCTGCTTGCTTCCGTCGAGCTCTCGCCGGTAGTATCCCTCGATTCAATACTCCCACGATGTCTCACCCAATCGAACGAACATACCAGATAATTAATTAAGCAGCACATCCTAGCCGGCCCGATTTCCGGACTTTCTTGAAGCCCAAGACCATTAACCTGGCCCAATTATGGGGCAAGACCGAGCCCACATTTTCAAGAAGACAAATTTCTTTTTGTTTTTCTTCGAGCTCAGCCCAATTTCTTTTAATACACACCACCGCATAGTTAGTTTATTAGAATTGGACCGGCATGGTTGGTATCATTGGTTGGACAGTGGATGAAATGTAATAAATTAAAGACACCAAAACTATTAATTTGTTTAAATTCAAACAAATTAAAGACACCAAAAATATTCAAGGTATCTAGTTGTATTTTATCTGATTGTGTTTTATTTTTTTAATAGTTTGCCCATTTTTTTTTTTTATAACAATAGTTTGCCGATATTGGCAAAGGCGTATGATGAAATGTAAGCTGGGTTAGGAATTAATTAGAATACTCCCTATCTCCACCAAATTAAACTTTTCTAATCAAAGTAGAAGAAAAGAAATAGGGATAGTTGGGGAATGAAGATTGGGTGAATAGAAGTTCAAGATCTCTGGTTGATCATGCAGTTGAAGATGATCACAAGCTAGCAGCACTTTTAGCAACCTTACCTACCTTCACATTAAGTTGGTAAAGAATAGTACAATTCCTTCCTCTTTTTTGTTTTTAGAGAGTTATTAATAAAGGATAATATAAGTTTGTACCGATTAGCAGCGAAAAAAAAAAAATATAAGTCTGTACGTCACTTGTTCATGCATGGATGCATGCCAACCTAATTATATAAACTAGGCTGAAAAAGATAGCCAACCTAATTAAGAATTGTCTGGTTGGGCAGAGAACTTGAGTTGACCGATCACCCAGCTAAATAATTCCAACCACCAACTAGGTACGTACTAGGTAGCTCTATATATGGGATGTTATGTAGAAGCAACTAATTAATATTGAGCTTGTTTTACAGTGGAAAGAAGAGAGAATATATAGATGATATGGATGAAATGAAGGATAAAGTCTGTGTGACCGGGGCTGCTGGCTTTCTTGCTTCTTGGCTTATCAAGCGACTTCTGTCGTCCGGATATCACGTGATCGGGACCGTTAGAGATCCAGGTTTTATATCTCCTATATCTTGACAATTCTTTATATATATGATGATCTTTTAATTTTGGCATGGATCCATGTACATATATATGAATATATGAAGTGGTACTTGTGGGGCAGGGGATGAGAAGAAATTAGCACATCTATGGAGACTAGATGGAGCAAGGGAGAGACTCCAACTGGTAAAGGCCGACTTAATGGAAGAGGGCAGCTTCGATGATGCAATCACTCACTGCCACGGCGTCTTCCATACTGCTTCTCCTGTGTTGAAGCTTTCAGCCGACCCAAAGGCATATATATA
The DNA here is from genome assembly GCA_028386065.3 of Turnera subulata. NCBI lineage: Eukaryota > Viridiplantae > Streptophyta > Magnoliopsida > Malpighiales > Passifloraceae > Turnera > Turnera subulata. Next base: position 42,827 of record JAKUCV010003591.1, read on the forward strand.
TGTTATTGCAATATCTCTTATCTAAATTTCATTAATATCATGATCATATATATATATATATATATATATATATATATATATATATATATTATATCTTCCTTTCCTATATTATTAATTAATATTTACGTACCTATATATGTATAGATGTTGAAATTTTAGTAATTAATTAAGATTATGTTAATTTGCGGATGGATGGAGCACATACAGAAGGAGATGTTGGAACCCGCTGTAGAAGGAACGCTGAATGTGTTGCGATCCTGCAAGAAGAATCCATCCATAAGGCGTGTTGTTCTCACCTCATCTTCATCAACAGTGAGAGCAAGAGATGACTTTGACCCGGATGTTCCCCTGGATGAATCCTCTTGGAGCTCTGTGGAACTTTGCCAAAGACTTCAGGTAATTACATATACAATTATATAATAAAAATAATTAATTATTCTTTTTTTTTTTGCGGTACATATATATAGATCAACATATTCTCTTTATTAATTTGTGACAAACTAATTTCTTTTTTTTTTTAAAAAAAAAAGTTGTGGTACGCGTTATCAAAAACCCTAGCTGAGAGGGCTGCATGGGAATTTTGCAACAAGAATGGAATTGATTTGGTTACTGTTCTACCCTCCTTCGTCATCGGCCCTAGTTTACCGCCAGATTTGTGTTCAACTGCAACCGACGTCCTTGGATTGCTCAAAGGTACGTAGTATTTCTCTTTTTTTTTTATAATTATTTTTATTCGCATTTTAGGAAACACGCATTTTATTACTCTGTCTATGTTTATAATATATATTACTATTATTCTACTTAATATAGATTTTAAATGCACAGGGGAAGTGAAGAAATTCCAGCTGCATGGAAGGATGGGATATGTTCACATAGATGATGTTGCATTGTGCCACATCCTTGTTTATGAACAAAAAAGAGCCAGTGGTCGATATCTCTGCAACTCCTCTGTATTGGACAATAACCAACTAATTTCTTTACTATCAGAACGTTATCCTTCGCTGCCCATCCCCAAAAGGTACGTACTGTGCTTTTCCGGACCAATGAGTCTTAAAATTTTCTATCTAATTAATTCCAGCTGAGATATGTAATGGAAAGTACTGTTGCGAGTCTCAGGTTTGATGAGCAACTAAGAAGGCCACACTATGAGTTCAACACCTCCAAGTTGGAGCGATTAGGATTCAAGTTCAAGAGCATCCAAGAAATGTTCGATGACGCGGTACGGTCGCTAGTGGAACAAGGCCATATCGATCTCTCTTTAATTTCTCCCTAGCTAAGCACTGCTTAATCTGTGCCCTATCAATAAATAATAATACCTCATGTCCTCCTCGGTTATAATGTTGTTTTTTTTTTTCTTTTCTTTTCTCTGTTTGAAGTTGTGGAGGTGAAAGTGTGAAACTGCATGCAGACAGTTAATTTTTATTTACAACTTATGTGTGTGTGCGTGTGTTTATTTAAGTGGTTGCCAAGGTGGGGGTGGGGCCACACCTATCAACAAATTCTGGTACCTTGCAATTTGTCGTGGGTTGATATTGATAATGTATGCGCGTTTGTCCTCCTGAGAATGAGATTGAGAAGATGCTGAGAGTCCCGTCGTGTCCTATGTTCGTACATCAATTATATATATACGGATCATGGATAAAATAAATTGCTCATAAATAGACTGTCAAAAATAAAATAAGAAGAGATTAAAAAAAAAAAAAAAGAAAGAAGAAGAAGAAAGAGAGGCTTTGCTTTTGCTTGGGGTGGGTGGGTGTATGTACATGTTGAACACAATGAGAGAACGTGGAAGTTTACAAGACAGTAGCAAAATGGGTGTGGTCCTGCGACTCCTGCTGTCTCCTGGTGGAATGTTGCCGTCACTAATTAATTGTTATAAGACCCGGCCAGCACTCCAAGAAGAAGCCAGCGCTCATTTAATGACAGTGAAACACATGATTTTTATCTTCCAACAATGCCACATCGAGACTTGGTAGCCTCACAATCACAAACCTTCCACTGTTCTCACATTTCTTCCATATATATTAACACTTTTTTTTTCCCCAAAAATGTGGTATTAATTTCTGATGACAGCAGCGTTTGGAAGATACATGAGTGACAGGAAGCAACAGAAAATTTGGATAAAACCACAAAAGCAAAGGGACGGTACTACAGTCTGATAAAACCCATGTATGTTTACAGCCACACACATATATGGAAGGCGTCTTTCGTACATAATAATATTACAAGCATGAATTTCTTAGATTGTACCAGACAGTACTGCGCGCGCCATTCCGATCGACTTATATGATGCATTGACACCAATTCTCTTGTATCTCCCCCTTACCTTGCTAAATTTCCTGCCACAGCCACCACCACCACCACCACTGCTATATATATCAATCCATTGCAAACCAAGACAATATTAGCTAGCCGCTGGAGAGGCGTGAGATAGATGCATTATGCATACACAGTACTAACTACTACGTCTACCGGTGACTTTGAAAAATTTTATACGACGTACGGGCTCAACTTTCGCAGGTAAATCATCATCATCATCATCTAGTCTAGACCGCATCCTTTTTATATGCTATATATCGATCGGACTAGCAATGACTTCACTTCATTGATATAATTGAGCCCAACATTGAAGTGATCTTCTTGTAGTTGATCGGCCTGCCTGCCTGAGAACTTAGTTACTATCTCAATTCTTTTCTTTGTAATATTCATGCTTGCCGGGCTAGCTATTTAGTCACAGACAGCTAGTTATCCTCATCACCTCTGTTTCCTTGATTCATTAGACTACAGAATCAGTGCCGCTACTACGTACTGTTCTGCCATTGCGGATATAAAAGTTTGTTGACCTGAATACTTGAGACCTGAGAACCTAGCTAGCTAGTACTTGGCTATCTGCCTTTCTCATGACCACAGCTAGGCAAAGATTCTGGACCGGACTGAGAGTTAGGTGCTATTTTGGGGAAAAGAAAATATTGGTTTGAGCTCTAAAGCTGTGATGTGATTGATATGGCAATTTAATTTTAGATTGCAGGGGAGGATCCAAATCCGTATTGGTTGCTATTGAGTTTATTCTTTTGTTTTTTTTTTTGTGAAAAAAAAGAAAGAAAGAATTTTTGGGTGTGGTAGAGACTCTTTTATTATTCTTTCATTTTACTCAGATGATGATGATGATGGCAGAGTCGGTAATGTGGCAGAACTGAGGGAGAGATGAATATGGAAAAACAGAGGGCGCAAAGCAATAATGCTACAGGAGGAAACCAACAGATAAGGAGAGGAGTGGGGGTTTTTGATCATAATAGTTCTACTTCTGGAAGTAGTAGAAACATTAACAGTGCTACTGATGGGTTTGGGTTTGAGACAGATCAAGGCCAGCGAGTTGCAAGCCAAAGCTCTGAGGGAAGCAACAAGTGGATGGCATTTGAAAGAAATGGTGGCAGCAGCAAGCCCGGGAATTATGGTTCCAACGAGGGCAGCCTCAAGAATGATTCTTATAATGGGCAATCCTCTTCTTCTTTAAGTAGCAAAAATATACTTAGCAGCGAAGCTAGCATCGCTGAAAGAACAGCAGAGTGGGGACTGGTTGTGAGGTCGGATGCGGGAGAAGGTAGTTTTAAAGCCATAGTGAGAGGGGGGTCGAGCAGGGAGGGGGAGGGAGGGACAAAGAAGAACTCCTCATCGGAGATGATCAGATTCTCCATGGACTCCACAAGGACATCGGAGGAATATGATGGAGGAACAGCTTTTCCAAGAGTATCGCAAGAGCTGAAGGAGGCTTTGGCAACGCTACAGCAAACATTTGTGGTCTCGGATGCCACCAAACCGGAGTGCCCAATCATGTATGCAAGTAGTGGGTTTTTTAGCATGACTGGCTATTCTTCCAAGGAAGTGATTGGGAGGAACTGGTAAGCTAGCTAGCATCAGCAACATTTCTTTTAAAAGTAAGAAAGAAAAAATCATCTCAAGTAATTATGGTTTGGTATATGGGTGCAGCCGGTTTCTGCAGGGACCAGAAACGGACCAAGATGAAGTGGGGAGGATACGAGAGGCAGTGAAGAACGGGAGAAGTTACTGCGGGAGGCTACTCAACTATAAGAAGGACGGCACTCCTTTCTGGAATCTTCTCACTGTCACTCCCATCAAGGATGACAGCGGCAGAACCATCAAATTCATTGGGTGTGTCTCTCTGTCTCTGTCTCTGTCTCTGCCTGTCTGTGTTCATTCTTTTATTAATTTGGGAAGATTAATTATTTAACATTTAATTTCCCTGTTTGTTTGTTTGTTTGTTCTCGCAGAATGCAGGTGGAGGTTAGCAAGTATACGGAAGGGATTGTTGACAAGGCCGTCCGTCCAAACGGATTGCCCCAATCACTCATCCGCTACGATGGTGAAATCAAAATACACATCGTTTTTCCTCTTCTTTTTTTTTTTGTTTGTTTGTTGGGTCTCTTAATTAATACTAACTGCTTTCTCATGTATTAATACTGACTGCTTTCTCATGTACATGTTTTTAGTAAGTTAGAGTAAAAATAATAATTTTTGTTTTGTTATTAATTATATTTGTATGTGGTTAATTTTTAATTGAATTAGCTCGTCAAAAGGACAAGGCCTTGGACTCCATGACTGAGGTTGTCCAAACGGTCAAACGTCCCAAAGCTCATACTCGTGCATCCAGCCATATGGTGGCCATTGCTGACAACAACTTGGAGTCTCTTCTGCCCAACTCCGCTGAAGTTGACTCCTCCTCCATCGGTGGTACTCCCACTCATCTCGACCCCTCCTCCACAACCGCTGAGGATGCCGCCAAGAAATCTAGAAAATCAGCCCGCATTTCCTTGGGGTAATTGGTTCTCCCTTTTTCTTACTTAATTATTATGCATCCTCCCTTCTTCTTTCTTTTCTTTAGCTAACAATATATAATATATGAACCCAGAAACAAACAAAACAAAAATTTAGAAAAGAAGGACAAAGCTTCAAGTCCTGTTTTCTAAATTATGCACATATTATATACAAGAAAGAAAAAAAAGATTCTTCACATATTGATATTTTGATGCAAAAAGGAAAATGGTAAAAAGTTTTAAGAGTTTCTTCCAGAAAACTAACTCCATATATGCGGGGCGTTCATGCATGCCTTCTAGCTACCTAATACGCTACATATTTATTTACGGTTTCAGGTCAAAAAAGACCAGGTCTTTAAGCTCTGCAACATGGCGTGATGAGGAGGCATCAACTGTTGTTGAACCAGAGGTGTTGATGACCAAAGACATGGAACGATCTGACAGCTGGGAACATGCTGAAAGAGAAAGGGACATACGCCAAGGCTTCGACCTGGCAACCACTCTGGAGCGCATTGAAAAGAATTTTGTGATCTCAGATCCTAGGCTCCCTGATAACCCCATTGTATGGCCCTAGTTACTACCAACTTCGTTTGTTCACTAATATGCTTCCCCTTAATTATGCTTAATGTGTGATCCTAGATCATTGAAAAACAAAAGACTTACGTACGTAGTCTAGCTAGTAGGCAAACATGCGCAGATATTAATATTATGATCCCTCCCTTTGTAGATATTTGCATCAGATAGCTTTCTGGAACTAACAGAGTATACACGAGAAGAAATTTTGGGAAGGAATTGTAGGTAAGAAATTCGTCTCCTATACTTGTTCTTACAACTTGGCTATCTCACTCATCCTTTCTTCATGTCAGCTATTCCACTGCTTGTTTCTATCTATCAGGTTGCTTCTATATGGCTCAAACTCTAACTCTATCCTTCAGCTCAAGACACTAAAAATGCTTAATCGTTTATATTCTATTATTGCTATATACTGTGATGATTCATTCTCTTTGATATAGATTCTTGACAATATATAGTATGCAGCTATTGAAACAATATTATTCCTATATATGCTTTCATCTACTGTACAGATTTCTTCAAGGACCTGAAACAGATCAAGCCACTGTGCAAAAGATAAGAGATGCTATAAGGGAACAGAGGGAAATCACCGTTCAGCTGATAAACTACACAAAGAGTGGTAAGCCTAGCTAGTATTAGTATAGCACATATATACTATATATGTTCAGAAAAACTTTTAAAGTTTTGGAATAAGACTGTATAAAGAAATTGCAATAATCAGTTGAATAATTTTCCTGTCCACCAAAATGCAGGGAAAAAATTCTGGAACTTGTTCCACTTGCAGCCTATGCGCGACCATACGGTACGATTACGAATACAATTGTGCCCTCGACATTAATATATATATATCTTGTTTTTCATGTCAGTGTAAGTTGCATCTGCTTGTTGCGTCCGCTGTAATGATTAATGAGGCCGTATAAGTATATATGCAGGGCGAACTTCAATACTTCATAGGTGTCCAATTGGATGGAAGCGATCATGTGGAACCCTTACGGAATCGCCTTTCAGAGACAACAGAGCAACAGAGTGCTAAATTGGTAATTAGCAGTTGTCTGCGACTTGGCCCTCTGTGATTATAGAAATAAACTGAACGGAAATATGTACAAGTCGAGGGGGCACAAGTGTTTCTTATTTTCTGTGTAATTGGGAATGCTTTCGGTAAAATGTATAAAAAACTTGTTAACTTTAGATACATTATTTGTTTTCTGAATCAGTAAAATGTAATTTTCCTCCAAGTTGATTGTATTAACGTTTTTTCATTTACCAGGTCAAAGCTACTGCAGAAAATGTGAATGAAGCTGTTCGAGAACTGCCTGATGCCAATTTGGTAAGGTATTCATTTTGCTTCGTATTAGGACAATGTGGTTTCTCAGAAATCGAACACTCTTTTCTTGTTTTAGCCGTTTCTTTCAAATGATTTTGATAAGCATATTTCTTTCATTTTTTTAGTTCTTTGTCAGTCACAGCTCAAAGTTTGGCTTTCCTGTGTTTTTGAAAAGCTCGATCATTGTGAAATAAAAATGGAAAATATATCATAATGATCAAACTTGGTGTATGTAGATCATTCAACAGTTCATATTCATCACCGTGTGTTTGATAATTTATATTTTTGAAATCTGAGACTTTGTTTCCATGCTACCATCCTATTCATTCCCTTTTGATATGATGACATTTCGCAGAGACCAGAAGATTTGTGGGCAATTCATTCTCAACCAGTCTTCCCACGGCCTCACAAAAGGGATAGTCCTTCATGGGTGGCAATACAAAAGGTAACATTCCGTTAGAGTTAACATAACTCAATCAAAACCAGGCACGTTCTATTCCACCTGTTGCACTCTGGATTGCCACTGAGAACCAAGTGTCTGCTTTAGGTTTAGAGTAGAAGTAAGACTCTATGTTCACCCGCGTACAATTACAAACAGCCGTCCAGCACAGATATTTCAGTTTGGGTGCATCATGTGACAATGGACATACTAATTAAATCGTAACATATAAACTTATCAGCTAGATTTTCTGTATTTCTACATGCTATAGTAATTTGTTTTTCTTCTGTCTTTTGTCCTTTGATCTTTCATTCTTCAATTTTTGTTGTTCTTGATAGAGAACAGTCCCTAGCTGCATCTAAGAGAATACAGCTTGTACATGCTGCCATTGGCCATCATCCATTTATCAACGAGTTCTCTGTTTTCTGTTTCACATTGTTAATGCTTTTCTGTCAAATGTTTTACCTTATATTTCATCCTTATGGTCTATGCAGATATCATCCCAGGGTGAGAAAATAGGGCTACATCATTTCAAGCCCTTAAAACCCTTGGGTTGTGGTGATACTGGCAGGTAAGCCTTCTACCTACCTCGTTACCCATTCATCTATTTTTATCCCAACTATGTTGCTTTTTCTCCTGTACTTATTTCACCTGATATTTGTGTCATATACATGTTAATTTTGCATTATGAAATCCATATATTTGGTATTTATCAATTGTTTGCGCTTCTACTGTACAAGCAATTTCTTATGTGTTTCAGTGTTCATTTAGTGGAGCTGCGAGGTACAGGAGAATTGTATGCTATGAAAGCAATGGAAAAATCTGTGATGCTGAACCGCAACAAGGTACGAAAATAAAAAGAATTACTCCCAAATTGCGTATTTCATTTCATAGTTTTACAGTTTTTTTATGGATTCCTGCCACAAAAATGGGTTCATCTCTTCTTCTCATAAACTTAATTAATTGATGTTACTTTCTCTTTAGTTGTTGTCTAATGACACGTTTGTGACCTTATTCACTTACTTGCCAAATAGAGATAAATTAGTTTTCTCTAACAAGTTTTTGTATTCCTTCGTGGTTTTGGCTTTGCCGACAACATTGTCTTATATATATATACATAGATACAGTTATCAGGCACGGGAAACTAGCTAGCATTCTTAACTTAGGAAGCTAGCGGCCTTAATTGATTTAAGTAACAAATGTTTCTACTTCAAGCTGTTATTATAGATGCTCCGATTTTGGAGTTCATAGAATTAAATAACTCTCCAGAATTAATGATGCACAAGTTGAATCATTACATCATCGTCAAAACAGGTGCACCGAGCTTGCATTGAGAGGGAAATTATTTCACTACTGGACCATCCATTTCTTCCCACGCTTTACAGTTCATTTCAGGTAATTTTTTTGGTAACTGCAAGATCTTGCTTTAACTAATTAGTTTCTGCCGTTCTCATGCTATTTACTTATGTGCAGACTTCCACACACGTCTGTCTGATAACAGACTTTTATCCTGGTGGGGAGTTATTCGCGTTGCTTGACCAACAACCAATGAAACTATTGAAGGAGGAATCTGCAAGGTACTCTGCATTTCTCTAGATTAATGCTTAATTTATAGTGCTGGTGTCACTCCTCCTGATGATACGATTACTCCATCCTCACCAAAATCGATCATTGATTTTCTTTGCAATCGTGACTGTAATGACAGTTCCATTGGAACAATATTGAGCTGTGATAAAGATTAGGTCGTTGTTTTGGTTGATAGACCTGGAATCAAATATTATCTTTCGCTCTAGCTTTTAGCCGAACGTAGTGTACATTTCTCGTTCTAATTTGAAAATAGGTATAATTTTTCTTCTTTTGAATAAACAGGTGAAGCTTAATTAAATCAAAGAACTAGATCTTGCATTGTTCTAGGTATTTTGACTTGTACAATCTTTAAATGGATACTGAGAGTTGCCTTCATGTAGCTAGCCGACTTGCATCAATTCCTGAATCTGAACGTTATTACATTTCCAGGTTCTACGCTGCAGAAGTTGTCATTGGTTTGGAATATCTTCATTGCTTAGGTGATGTATGGGCTAAAATTTACTGCTAATAGTCAGGCTTTGTGCTTTGATATGGCGTGGTTTTGTGCTACAAACCTCATAATCTCCTTGACTTAATACAGGAATAATTTATCGGGACTTGAAGCCAGAAAATATTTTACTCCAGAAAGATGGTCACATTGTTTTAACTGACTTCGATTTGTCATTTATGACTTCCTGTAAGCCACAGGTGCGTGATAAATACTGGAATTGCTATCTATGGCGTATTCTAGTTTGTTTCTTTTTTTTTTTGGTAGGAAATAATAAATGTTGTTCTATTGCGACGTTATTTATCGCTCTGTATTTGGCACACCTTGGCGCTGAAAACTTACAATTTTTGTGTTTAGTAGTAGTATATGGTGCCCCGTGGCCGTGTAGCAATCTTTCAACTTATATTATGCGCACCATCTGTTTGAGTTGTGTAGATTCTAAAACATCCGCCACCAAATAATAGAAGAAGATCAAGAAGTCAACCACCACCGACATTCGTTGCAGAACCAGTTTCACAATCAAATTCTTTTGTTGGAACTGAAGAGTATATTGCACCTGTACGGTCATGCATGCTGATTTGCTTAATTAATTATTTATTTTTTTGGTGTACGTGAATTTGCATAGTTATTTAATTCCATAGCTTTTAACCGAGTATTTTAACGTACGGTTGCCAATTTTTCAGGAAATAATCACAGGCACAGGCCATAGTAGTGCTATTGACTGGTGGGCTCTGGGTAAGCAAACTACGCCTGTGCAAGTTCACTTTCCTTGCAAAACGGGAGCATATATAGCTAAGACACCTGGAATTAGAAACTAAGCAAATTTGACAGTTCTCAGTTCTTGTAGATGGTATTAACTTAATGACAGATCGAGGACATCAGTTCTGAATGGTGGATGTTGTAGTACGTAGAATGTGCATAACTAGTACTGTCAAATTATGATATTAAAAATATTAAAGCAGCTAAATGAGTACTGTTATGCTTGAAACAAACAAAACTGAACTTATCAATGTGCAAGCTGATCCACCTACAGATCAACTGAAGCTCTTTTATTCGGTTTTAGGCCTTCCAAAAGTGTGAAACCATTTTTTTTACTCCATTTAATATTTTAAGCTTTCGGGCAAGGATGGCTCCTTAATATTAGAGCTGATAAACAAAGAATTCTACTGTTCATTTATTGCAGGAATGTAATTCCTTTATCGCTATAGTAAATATATATGAGGAAACTAACTTTAACTTGTCCATCTCTTGTGACTTAAAGGTATTCTGTTGTATGAGATGTTGTATGGTCGTACACCATTCAGAGGGAAAAATAGGCAGAAGACATTTGCCAACATCTTGTACAAAGATCTCACATTCCCCAGCAGCATTCCTGTAAGATCATGAAATTATTTTAATAGCCATATAATGGATGCTTACTTGACCATTCTCTTGAAGACAATTAATGCTGGCAATGCCGGTCGATCTCTATGACTCCTTTCTCTGCTCCATTTTTATTTTTTTACTTTTTTATCATTCTTTAATTACTTGATAATTTCCAAACTGAACTTAGCTTGCTGTTGCCATCATTTTCTCTTGGAGTCTTTTAGCAGCTTTGTACTATTATTAATATGTCATACTTTTTCAGGTTGGTCTTGCAGCCAGGCAATTGATTAATGCACTGTTGAACAGAGATCCCAACAGCAGATTAGGATCAAAAACGGGTGCCAACGAAATCAAACAACATCCTTTTTTCCGTGGAATTAATTGGCCACTGATACGCTGCATGGTATATATATATAACCATTATGTTTGAGGAGGAATAAGCTATTCATTTATTCTAATATATCCATCAATTTTCGTAGTTTTTCTTTAGAGCCTCTTCACTTACACAGTTGGTTTTCCTTTCTCTTCTTGAAATACCAGTAGTTACTAAATATAATGGATTCATTGAAGAAGAACAATCAAGGTTTAAATTTCTGTGCAGAACCCACCCCCCTTGGACGTGCCATTGAAATTAATTCAGAAAGATCCGAGTACCAAGGACATTGAATGGGAGGATGAGGGAGTGCTTGTACAATCTATAGACATGGAGATATTTTGAAGGTTCGTCATCCTCACTGTTGTTTTTAATTCATATATATAGATATATATATGGGCATACTTTTCCGCCGGACAGCTGCATCAGAATGACTTTTTTTATTAAGGAACTTAATTTGGTTTCACGTTTATGCAGGTTTTCTCGCCAATAGACGAAGCTGCCTCTCATACATTTGGTCATTCTTGGCTCTTGATTTCATTTCATCACAAACTCCTGCATGCATGTTGCTGTAGAAGATAGCATTGGCTCGGCATGAACACAAATTAATGGGAAGGCTGGTGGACGAAGGATAAATGTGCCATTTATGTCACTAATTGGTTTTCACCTACGTGTGTAAAACCACAGTTACTTAGTTGCTGTTTGTTTTGCATCTCATGTTATGTGAATATAATTATGTCTATACCATCATTTATGGCACTTAACTTCTACCTTTGCCAGAGTTAAGTATATACAGTTGGTTGCTGTTTACTCTGGATCAATGAAAATTAGAATTGGCCGCTTATGTACCTGTTTTTAGAAATTTAATACAATATGTATCTAGTTTGTGAGGATATACAAAACCCAATTTTTTTTTTTTTGATACTAGTGGAAGGAAGCTAGGACTAAAAACCCAAATTTTAGTCTCGTTAGATATACAAATCTTTTGATGGAAAGATATCTTTACATTTGTCCCATTTATATTTGACAATATTTCGTTTTGGCTAATTCAACAATGTCATCTTTTTGGTCAAAACCAGGGAGACGATGTATATACTATTAGCTGGGATTTTAACCAAAAAAAAAAAAAGCTCGGTTAAATCCCTCATTAACAAAAGGGAGATCATTAAGAATTACTAGTTTGTGAGTAAAAAGAAGGCAGCTCTCTCTGGCAATGCATGAGCTACTTTGTTTTCTTTATGTGCGAAATCTAAAGAAATGATGAATATTTTGAGCCTACAAATTAATATTATGGTTTATAAAAAAGTCAAAATGAATTTGTAACAGCCCGGGTAAAAATTTGATATTTTTACCGGGACTGTAAAAGTCTTTTTACAGTGATTTACTGAATGAATTAATCTTGGGTAATTAATTCAAGGTAATCGGGTATCGTTTTTCGAAACCGAGGTTTTCCCGCGCTCGGGATTTTTCTGTGGATTTTTCGGACCTAAGTTGGTATTTTTCGGGTCCCGAAATCCTCAAAAAAATCACACCAGAAAATAATTAAGTGGGTATATCAGTTATTTTCTAGTCCAGTTTGGACACGCCTGCATTATTGAGGCAATAATGCAGGCGGCGCCTTCTCTTTTTCTGCCCGTGTCACCCGTGAGTTTCTGCCTGCCTTTGCACCCTACACCATCACCTTCATCACATCCTTCTCTTGCCTGCAAACCCATCGCCCAGTTCTCTGCAAATCAACCAGAAAAAGGAAAAAAAAAACACAAAGAAACAACCCACACACGCAACCTCACCCTCTCTCTCATTTTCCTTTTCTTTTTTTTTCTTTTCTTTTCTTCCCTTCTTCCTTACCCGAGCCACCACCACCCGTGAACCACCTCGCCATCATCTCCTCCTTCCTTCCTTTCCTCCGCCGCGAGCAGCACCAGTGAAACTCGCCTCCCTCGTGCTCCTCCTGTCTCGCTTTTCGTCCTCCTCGCGTGAACACGATCCACACCGCCGGCCGAAGCCACCGCTCCCTCTGCCGCCAAGCCAGCAGCGCAGTCGGCCGGACGAGACAACCCGGCAATGACACGCCTTCCTCCCTGCTCTCCTCCTCGCTGCAGCACGCCGGCGACGAGTAACCACCGACGACGCCATCCCCTCGCTCTTCTCGCCGCCGATCTGTGGAGTGGAATCCGATGAGTCGCTGCCCCTCTCGTCGCCGCGCCTCTCTTCGTCGCGTTTCCTCCTGCTCGCTGCTATCGCCGCCCCGTGTGCGTCTCGCCACGCCGCCATCGTTTGCAGGTGAGCAGACCCCGACCCGGATGGGTCGAGCTTGACCCGTTTTTGCGAGTCGGGTCGAGGCCTGGGTTGGGTTTTGGAACTTGGGTTTTGGAGCTGGGTGGGCTCATGTGCAGCTGGGCCTGTTGCGCGGGCCTGCGCCTGGGCTCCTACCTGGGGTCTGGGTTTGGCCTGTGCAATAGGCTGCGCTTGTACTATTTGGCCCAGTCTGATTTAAAAAAATAATAATAATAACAAATATTAAGATAATAATAAAAACATATATATTTATAATCTGGAAAAAAAATATAGTTTACATAAATCATATTTTCTGGAAAAATAAATATAAAATTATATGAGTATATTTCCTAGAAAGAAAATTAATATATGTTATATGATTTTAAGTGAAATAATGATCTTGACATATTATTATTTTAGATAAATTAAGGTAATTATATTATGGATACATTGATAATAATATGGTGAGTATGAGTTATAATATTCTGGAAAGTATATATATGAAATATATGAACATGTTTTACTGGAAAAAAAATAAAATGATAACACTACTATAATTTTGAGAAAATGTAATTATAATATGATTTTCCTTTGAAAAATTATTATAGGAGTAAATAATTTTAGAAAAGGGGTATACATACTATGAAAATGTTTTGGAAATAAATATGGTATCGTATACTCTGAGAAATATTTCACTAAGTATATATAATATGAAACGCCCCGACTCGTATTTACCGTACACAGTAAACACGTGCCGGAACTGTGACAACCCAACCAAAATCAAGCCCAGCATACAGTGTGTACAACAGAAACTCGGGCCCAACAGCCCAAAATAGGGAACATCATAAATAACAAAACCGGCCCAATGGCCCAATAATATCAATAAAATGCACAGCGGAAGACTTAACAACTCACATAAACACTGTATGCGACATAGATGCAAACTATGGATCCAAGTCCTGTCCAAGGGTTAACGCTGCAGCCTGTCAGGAATGCACCAAACCTGTACCAAAAATAACTCATCCTACGGGATGAAAGCCTGCAGGTGAGGGGTGAGTCCAAAGTGCTCACCGACGAAGGAAAGACAATCAATATGCACACTATAATTACTCAAGGCCAAAAACAAGCAAAAACCACCAAAATACTCCAACCCGAAAGACAAGACCTAAAACCGGTCCAAATCGAAAAGACTCAAATAAAAATCCAATTTCCAATTTTATCTTTTCCGGACCCCGTCACGGATAAGCTAGAGGTCAAACCTGGTTATCAACACATTCCGGGTGCCAGACCAAATCCAGAGAACCCAGGGATCGACATCCCAAAAATACGAACCCAGGGATAGACATCCCAAAAATAATCACGGGATAGACATCCCAAGCATAGACATGCTTATCACAAGAACCCAGGTCAAGGCCACCACGAAACAGTCTTAAACCATCGAGTCGTACCACTACTTATCACGTGACAATTATATTACCTCATTAAAATCAAATCACAGGGATCAACATCCCTAACTAAAATACCGGGATAGACATCCCTATCCAAAATCAAGGATCGACATCCTTATCTCAAATTATTATTAATTCCATTATACTTAAACCCAAAAAACGCAAGGATAAACATCCAAAGAAAACCAACATGGGATAAACATCTCGACCACAATCAAGGCAAACATTCAAAGAAAACCAACATGGGATAAACATCCCGACCACAATCAAGGCAAACACAATACTCAACAATGCAATAATCATCAAACACAATATACCGAGTAATACAGACACATATTGAAGGAAATCCATCCTCACCTTGGCCGATTACTCAACTCCGGAAACAATGACCGGTCCGACGCCGGCTCCTCAGGAAACTGCCCGATATCCAAACCTATACAACAAAACCATATATACATATAAATACACATAATCGGTATGCTATGATGCCAATACTGCGAAATATACCCATCCCGGTTCATATCCGTTATTATTATCTTTTACCGAAAATATTATACCGTACGTATTTCCGAATATAATTTCGGTACCATAATTTAATTAAAACTCTTTTTAAAATATTTCCATAAATTAATTATACTTTTCCCAAAATATAATCACCATAATTTTTCTAGAAATTATAACATATGTATATATATTTTCCATAATTTTTTTTTATAAAACTATTTACCATAGTATAATTACCAAATGTTATTATTTATCAAAAATATATATATATTAATTGAAACACCCGTGTCTCAATTTTACAAATAAAATACTCAAACAAAGGAAATTACCAAAATACCCCTGAAACCCAGGACACGAAATCTAATATCAAAACATTATCTGGAAAGAGATTCTTAATATTCCGAGATATCATAAAGAACAAATACAAAACCGGCTTAACAAGCCTCAAGTCAACCCGGCATCCTGCCGATACATCATCAAATACCAAATCCCGGCAACCCGCAGATAAAATAGTCAAAATCAAAATGACATCTCATCAAAATCCAATGCAGCGGAAGATAAAGATAAAATAAAGAAAAAGTAAAAATGAGATGCAAGTCGGCTCTATGGATCCAACCGGGAGAAGAAGCACAACTACCTGCTGAGATAACCACGTCCGTACTCTGGAAGGGTAGAAAGTGACTGCACGTTAACTAAGAGTCTGAAAAAACAACGTTGGCGATTATGTGAGTCGCCTACTCAGTGAGCAGTATAAATCTAATTATGTAGGTGTGCAGAAACAAGTTCGAAAGGGAAAGAAGAGAAACAAGACAAGTATGCAAACATACAACAACCAGTACTAACATGCCAAGACATTCAAGCAAACAGTTCATTATTCTCCATCTGTTGTGTATTAAGTTTTCTTATTATAATTTATTATTCAGGGCCCCCTACTGTGTGCGTCGAGCTCGGTCCCGTCTCATGAGACAACCAGACATAAGCCCAAATAAACCAGGCACGAAGCCCAAACATATCCATAGAGAGAGAGAGAGAGAGAGACAGAGAGAAAGAGGGAGATAGAAAGGGGGAGGTAGAAGGAGGGAGGTAGAAACCGGTCATCACAGACCCATATGCTATACCGCATATACCATGCAATCCCGCATGTAAACCCGAGGGTAATACTTCCCGCTCGAACCAACCGGTCATCAGCACACAGTAGCCTATCTTCTACAGTACATTGTTCTTATTCATAAATTATGAGTTATGTGTGCCAAGAAACGTGATTTAACAAGGTTGTGTGTATTCTCATCTCAATCAAATATCCGGGTCTCCAACCCACAGCACATCACACAAATTACCCAAAATCACACCATATGTTATTCCCATAACAATCCAAAAATTCATGCTCAAAAGCAAACAGTAAGACATAGGCACACAATACGGATCACAACATGTTAGCAAACAGGCATGTAACTCAAACAGACCAATCCAACAAGCTCATACATACAAACATAAAAAGACGTATAAAGTCACCTCAACGACGATTGTCCTGTGGAGCTTTTCCCAAAACAGATCCTCCAGCTCCCGAGGTGTTACCCGTGCCTGAATACCGGCATACACAACAAATTACAAGCAATTACAATAAGTCGTGCATGCATGATAACTAAAATGCTCAACTGAGTTAAACCCGACCCTAACTAGCCAATTATGTAATTTTCGGGTCTAAGCCCGACATGGTGTTCTCTCACCTAAACTCCGAGTATCGGGACCTAAGGTGTTCCGGGCTTAAGCCCAACCAAATCCATAAATAGTTCCCGACCCTAAGGTCTAATCATTATGTCCTTAACGAGTTCCCGAGCCTAAAGCCCTTCTAAGTCCAAAACCGAATCCCGAGCCTAAAGCCCATTATGAAGTTGGGCTTAAAGCCCGTTACCCAAGTCCAAAGGTTTTCAATTATGTCCTCGGGCCTCAAGCCCATATCTTAAGGTCCATCATCACTAAGTATAGAATTGGGCTCAAAGCCCGTTACTTAAATGCAAGATTTATTCATAGGTTAAATATTGGGCCTGGGCCCGGTTTCCTAAAATCGTTCTAAGGTCAACCCGAGCCCAACTATTCCCGGACTATGGTTCTACCGTGTCGGTAAATTCCCGACCATACACACTCACAACCCCACACACGGTATTCCACTAAATATATTTAATTCCCGATACAACAATTATATCTACGTCAATTATTACATGCCACGAATAAGAGATTAAATACATGACAAAGGAACGATACCCTCAAGCCGGAATTATTCTGTCTTGTCGGAACCAAACCCGAGCCCTCACCGGAAAATTCCCGAGCTTTGCTGGAAAATTCTCGAGCCTCGCCGGATTCCGGTCAACCTCGTCGGGACTTCACCAACAGCCACCAAACCAACACGGCAACTCTGCCACCATCAAACAACCAAAGCGAATTGTCCACACCCAATTAACATACATTCCCCAAAATTCAATTCAACAACCAACAAGGACAGAACGCGAGAAAAGAAATTAATCAAGAATTGGGTAATGAATCCTTACCCGAAAAAGAGTTTACCGACAAAGCTTGAACCCATCAACAACACCCACACCCCCTGGAAACCTCCACGCTGCTGTGTCAAACCGGACAGCAACACGCCATCCGCTGTCCACAACAGCCCCGACAACACACGGCCACCGCACCAACCACAAGTCCGTCCAACCCATCGCCAGCAAACACGCACCACCATCCCCGACAGAGACAACACAACAACGACAACGTCGAATCGCCCCCACGAAACCACAAGCCAATCAGACCCAGAACCAGGAGGAAGGAAAAAGAAAGATAAGAGATGAAAAGGAAAAGAGATCTGGGGCTTACCCGACCCAGACGACGGTGGCGGCGGCTCGAACTCTGGTCTCAAGCTCACGGCCTCCTCCTTCGCCTCGTCTGCCACAACCCACACGGCCCTGCGTCTCGAAGAGAAACAAGGAATGGAGAGGGAAGGAAGAATAGGGCGACGGCAGGGATCGATTTGGAGTGGGAGTAGTAGGAAAAGAGAGGAGAGGAGAGAGAGAGAAGGAGAAGAAGGAAGGGAGGTAGGAGCGGCGACAAGGAGAAAAGAGAAAGAAAGAGAAAAGAGAAGAAGAGAAGAAAAAGGGGGATCGGGCTAGGGTTGGCCGCCCTAGTGGACGACCCGTCGTCCGCTTAGGCGCGGTCAACCCCCTGCCTGGTCAACGCGCCCTCATCTTTTTTTTTTTTAAAACCAAAACGACGTAGTTTCACTGAAACTACTTAGAAACACATCTCCCAACTTCAAATCCCGATTTAACTCCAACGAGGGTTCGATAAGGAAGAGACGTGACATAAAACTCAACAATTCGAGGTAAAATAATTTATTTCCTTGCCCAACAATCTGGAAATTCCTCAAGGGCAAAATTGGAATAAAAATTTCCGAAAATTCCATAAATCAAATTATGAAAATTCGGGGTGTTACATTAATCATATGCTATATATGTTATTTACCAGAATTATATATTCCTAAAAAAACTGATTTATGAAAATAAATACAAATTATTAAATAGGTACTTTTATTTTCTAAAAACATAATACATTTCCATACAATAATAATTTCTACATAATTATCAATTTTCTAAATTAATAATTATGTATTATACATATATTTTTACAAAGGTAGTTATCATAATAATCTAGAAAAAAATAATAGCATATTTATAAATTTTCCAAAAATATAATCTCTTGGTATATGAAGCGCCCCGACCCGTATTTATCGTACACAGTAAACCCGAGCCGGAACTGTGACAACCCAACCAGAATAAGACCAGCATACAGTGTAAACAACAATAACTCGGCCCAACGGCCCAAAATAATAAAACAACATAAATAATAAATCCCAGCCCAATAATAGTGAAAACATGCACAGCGGAAGTCTTAAATACTCACTAGCACTGTATGCGACACATGCAAACTATGGATCCATACCCTGTCCAAGGGATAACGCTGCAGCCTGTCTGGAATGCACCAAACCTGTACAATGAACAACTCATCCTACGGGATGAAAGCCCGCAGGTGAGGGGTGAGTCCGAAGTGCTCACGACAATGGAAAGACGATCAATATGGACACTAAAAATTACTCAAGTCCAAAAAACAACAGTCAAACCAAAAGACTCAACAAAATCCAATTATCCAATTTTATCTTTCCGGACCCTGTCACGGATAAGCTAGGGTCGTACCAGGTTATCAACCTGTTCCTGGTGCCAGATCAAAAAGAACCCAGGGATAGACATCCCAAAAATAACAAACCGGGATAGACATCCCAAGCATAGACATGCTTATCACACGAACCCAGATCATGGCCACCACAAAACAGTCTCTAACCATCCGGTCGTACCTCTACTTACCACGTGACAATTATATTACCGTCATTAAAACAAACCGTAAGGATCGACATCCCTAACCAAAATCCCGAGGATCGACATCCTCGTCACCATTCATTATTTATTCCATTTTCTTAGTCCAAACAAAACACAACAATAGACAACCAAAAATCACCAGGACACCGGGATAGACATCCCGACCACAATCAAGGCAATGGGATAAACATCCCGAAACATACCAACAATGCAACATCCAACCATGCAATAATCATTGAAACAAAATAACCGAGTAATACAGGCACATATTGAAGGAAATCCATCCTCACCTTGGCCGATTACTCAACTCCGAAAACTATGACCGGTACGACGCTGGCTCCTCGGGAAACTGCCCGATATCCAAACCTATACAACAAAATCATACATACACATAAATGCAGATATTCGGTATACTATGATGCCCAAAATGCATAATAACTCATCCCGATTACATGTCTTTTATTTATTATCTTTTATCGAAAATAATTTACCGAACGTATTTCCGAATATAATTTCGGTACCATACTTTAAACTCTTTTTCAAAATACTTCCATAAAATAACTATAATTTCCAAAATAATAATCTCCATAATTTTCCCAGAAAATAATAACGTATTTATAATTTTCAGAAAATATTTATATAGTATTTATCTTTTTCTAAATACATATACAATTTAATTTTCCAACACAAAATATAATTAACTTAAACTTACAAAGTACATATATATATTTAATTTTCATAACCATAATTTCCAGACGAAAATAATATACATATTAAATTTCCAGAAATTAATTTCATGATATATATATTTTTCCAATTAATAATAGTTTTTCCAAAACACATCTTAATTATTTACCCAAGTAAATATATTTATATTTTAACAAAAATACCAGAGTTAAATTGGAAATAATTTACTCAAAATAGCTATATATTTTTTTCAAAATTGATTACCAGAATATTAGTAAATACATATATATATAATTTGTTTTTTTTTTAATAAATTAACGGACTGGGCCGAGTCCAAGCCAAGCCCAAGGCAGAGCCCAGGAGCCCAAGCCCAGGCGCCCAGTCCAGCCCAGGCCCAAGCATCCAACCCAGCCCACGGTTAGATCCACACGGATCCGGGTCAAGTCCCTGGTAAACGGGTCGCACACTAACTAACGGGTCGCTCACCTTGGGGGGGTTGCAGACGAGGGCACGGCACGGGACGACGGACTGCTGGCGACGCGGCGTGCAGGTGAACGGCAGGAGGCACGACTGCAGGTGGTGGCTCGCGACTGCTGCTGCTGGGCTTCGTTGTCGGCAGCGGCGGTAAGGGCAGATCCACGGGTCGCGGCTCGGGTCGACGACGCGTCTCGGCCGGTAAGGCGGCGGAAGAGCGCGGGGAAGGCGGGGTTCCAGTCGCGACAAGGAGGGATTCCTGCTGGTGGCGGCCGTGCGGTGAGAGGCGGCGCCAAACGGCTCGACGTGTACAGTGATGGCCCGGGGTTGACGATGAACAGTGACCGGCTCTACCTCTTTTTTTCTCTTCCATTTTCTTTTTTTTTCCTATTTCCTTCTTCTTTTCTTTTCTGATTTTCGATTTTCTGCTTCTCTCTTTTTTTCTTTTTTTTCTTCTTCTCTTCTGCTCTACCTCCAGCTGCCCTCTTCCTCTTTATAACTGAAAATTCACTATTATACATGTGAATTACAATAATGCAGTTCGTCTGCATTACGGGCGAATCCGAACCGGACCAGAAAATAACCGATACCTCCTTAGTTATTTTCCGGTGTGATTTTCCGAGAAATTCCGAAACCCGAAAAATACCAACTTAGTTCCGAAAAATCCGCGGGAAAATCACAAGCGCGGGAAAACCCTCGGTTTTGAAAAATGACTCCCGATTTACCTTGAATTAATTACCCAAGATTAATTCAACAGTAAATCACGGTAAATAGACTTTTACAGTCCGGTAATCCAAAATTTTTACCCGGGCTGTTACAGTATATATATATATATTCTTCCAAAAAATCATAATACTTTTTTTTTCAAAACAAAACAAAATATAACTATCTTTATTTTTTTCAAAATCAAGTATATATATATATATATATATATATATATATATATTTTTCCCAAAAGCATAATTAAAACTAACTATATTTTCAAAATATAAATATACATTTTTTCCAAATTAAAACCAAGCTTATATGAATATATATTTATACATATATTATTTTTTTTTTTTACTGATTGGAATAGGTTGCGACCCGGACCAGAAAAACGGGTCACCCGTCCTCACCTTCGGGTTGCAGCGGCGTGACGGCGAGAGGAGGAAAGCGAGGGCGAGCGCAGCAGCGGCGTCACTGGGACGACGCTGGGACGGCGGAAAGAAAGGCACGACGGCGCTGGAGTAGCGACGGGCGCGGAGGAGGACGGATCCGCGGGGTCAACGCCTCTAGCAGGAGCGTCCGACGGCGAAAACGAGCGGGGGAGGCGGGGTTCAGTCGGCGACGGCGTGGCGAGGGCCATGGTGGCGGCGGTGTAGCTCGGGGTCGGCGTCGATCGCTACCACATGAACAGTGAAGGGAGGAGGCTCCGAGGCGACGACTGTTCACTCCGAGTTTTCTTCCTTTTTTTTCTTTTTTTTCCCGATTTTCTATTTTTTTTCTTTCCCTCTTTTTTTTCTATTTTTTGTATTTATTTTTCTCCTTCTTCTTTTTTTTTTCTTTTCCCTCTTCTTTTTTTCTGATTTTTCTTCTTTTTTTTCTTTTTTTTCTTTTTCTTCTCTCTTTTTTTTTTTCCTCTCCTTTTCTCTCTTTTCTTCTTCTCTCTTTTTTTTTTCTTTCTCTTTTTTTTTCCTTCTCTTTTTCTCTTCTCCTCTGCCTCTTCACCGATTCTGCTTTCAAACTGTTTTTTTTACTGTACAACATGTGAAGATTCAATAATGCAGCTTGTCTGCATTACGGAGCGAGTCCAGTCTGGACCAGAAAATAACTGATACCCCCTTAGTTATTTTTCGGTGTGATTTTTCCGAAAATCCCGGGACCCGAAAAATCCACGAAAAAATCACGAGCGCGGGAAAACTCTCGGTTTCGAAAAACGACGCTCGATTTACCTTGAATTAATTACCCAAGATTAATTCAACAGTAAATCACGGTAAAAAGACTTTTACAGCCCCGGTAAAAATCAAAAATTTTACCCGGGCTGTTACAGTCTACCCACCTTAAAAAGAATTTCGTCCCCGAAATTCCGTCTTATCCGTGGGTCCTACCACGATAAGCTTCTGGCACACTCTGCCAGGTGTCCAAACTCAACATGAGATACCGCTTATACCCTTAAGCGACATCTCATCCTCTATAAAAACCGAACCTCATGACTGGAAAACTCACACACAGTCATGGACTCTCCACTGAGATCAAGGACTACCTCCGACTCCGGGAACAACAGCTACATCGGTGGCACTGCCTTCCCGACAAGCTCCGACGAAGAACCTCCCAAGAAACGGTTCAAAACGAACATCATCGGCCTGAAAGAGCACATGGTCGTCTCCCCAAAACGGCGAAAGAAGCGTGCCATCAAGAAAGCTGAAGATCGAAAGGGCAAGGCGACGGCTGAGAGCAGCACTCCGCAGCAGACA
The DNA here is from genome assembly GCA_028386065.3 of Turnera subulata. Classification (NCBI taxonomy): domain Eukaryota; kingdom Viridiplantae; phylum Streptophyta; class Magnoliopsida; order Malpighiales; family Passifloraceae; genus Turnera; species Turnera subulata. The sequence goes on from JAKUCV010003591.1 coordinate 66,071, forward strand.
CTGATGCAGCTGAACGTCTCACTGAGGAAGATCAGCTCGGCGGTGTTGCAGATAGAACTGGCATGCGCGGAGCTCTTCCCTCACGTGAAGAACGTACAAAAACTTGTAAAAGATCTAGAGAAGCAAGTAACTCCATAGAGTACTTCTTCTCCTGTTGTAAAAGTATTATGAAATAAATAAAATAAATTTTCTTTTTAAATCAAAATTCTTATATTACAAAGTCTTATGTTAAATAGAAAAAAATAAAACATCTCAAAACAAAACAAAAATCAACAATAAGAATATTAAATCAAATATAAAGAAATTAAAATCAAAATTCGTTTAACAAAACCAAAACATAAGGAAGTTAAAACAAAAATGTATTTCATGATCGGTGCTCGTATCGGACGTGAACATCCACGAACCCAAGAAACGTGACATACGGAGCTAACGGTGACGATCACGAGCACATCCTGTGTCCCTCGAAAGAAACGTACCCACTTGTTCAAAAATTCCGCATGAGCCAAAACGTCTGTCAAGCCTTGCATCTCTCCACGGTGTCCAAACAGGTGTAAGCTTGTCGCACATGCGCTCTACTCGAGGTATGGTCCCATCAGTCCAGCCTCAACGGTCACGAATGCATGTGAAAAAAGATGCAAGAAAATATAGTAAGACCATAAAAAGAAAGGACAAAGTAGCCAGAGCGAAAGAAAATCATAAGATGGAAAAAGCTGAAAAACTCTGGCGTTGGTAGCCCGAAAATCGTATAAAGTGACAAAGCAATAAATGAAAGCAACGACAAATTTTCAAAAAGCAAAATCTTGAAAATCAAAAACAGTAAACACGCTCCCTATAAGAGTATAAAAGATGGAGTGGTGAGGTGTAAATCATCAAAAGCATTTAAAAGCAAACAAAACATCCAGGCAACCAAAACCACAAAACTCTGAAAAAACAAAACACCAACATGTCCCAACACAACATGCATGCTCCCTCATCTGTCTTCTTCGTCGAAGGTGCCAATCTAGGCAGAAGGAACCGACTGGCCTACAGCATGGTCAACGAACGTCCCGAAGAGTTACCGAACGAGCTCGGCAGGATGCCACGTCTGGTCTTCGTCGACGAACTCTACTCGTCGCGGTTCTTCATCACTCCCATGGAAGAGACGTTCTTCCTGGAGGACCATGGCACTCTGAGGACCTCCTACTACGGATCGGACAACTCCATCACATTTTTCATCTCCGAAAGACTTCAGGAGTTCAACCTAGAGTCCACTTGCCATACCCTGGAGCAAGGTGCCTACTACCAGCTCTCGATGACGGCTCAGAGCATGCCCAGAGTAACTCGTCTGCCCGTAACTTGGCCCAAGGCCCGACTACAGGTGTGGAACTGCAGAGGAGTCACAAGGCGTTCCCAGGAGTTCTCGCGTACTCTAAGGGACCTGAAGAACCAATACAAACCAAACATGGTTCTTCTCACGGAGACCCAGTGGCAACCTCAAGACGATCACAGTCTCGTCCCACTGCGGTTCCCTCAAGCAAACCGGTTCGAGCTTCCAGGTCACGACGACAGGGGCGGCATGTGGTTCTCGTGGAGCGACAGCATCCAAGTCAACATCAACAACGACCCCACTAGCTTCAGGGTCAATGTCGTTCCAAGGCGATAAATGTATTTTTATTTTTAAAATATCAATGTAATATTTCTGTTTTTAACAATATTAATAATATTTATGTTTGTAATGAAAATATCAGTATTATCAATAATATTTATATTTCCGCTTATTTTTGGCATCATTTACCTCATATGTGTATGCTCTGCGACAGCTAGCGTCCCTCGACTGGATCCATAATGCACTAACTAAAATGATATAAAATAATAAACAAATGGAGCGAACTATGCAAACAAGAACAACAACACACAAAGACTGCCCAACAAGACCTAACGCCCGCTCCGCTACCAAAATGAAACGCCCCGACCCGTATTTACCGTACACAGTAAACACGTGCCGGAACTGTGACAACCCAACCAAAATCAAGCCCAACATACAGTGTGTACAACAGAAACTCGGGCCCAACAGCCCAAAATAGGGAACATCATAAATAACAAAACCGGCCCAATGGCCCAATAATATCAAAAAAATGCACAGCGGAAGACTTAACAACTCACATAAACACTGTATGCGACATAGATGCAAACTATGGATCCAAGTCCTGTCCAAGGGTTAACGCCGCAGCCTATCTGGAATGCACCAAACCTGTACCAAAAATAACTCATCCTACGGGATGAAAGCCCGCAGGTGAGGGGTGAGTCCGAAGTGCTCACCGACGAAGGAAAGACAATCAATATGCACACTATAATTACTCAAGGCCAAAAACAAGCAAAAACCTCCAAAATACTCCAACCCGAAAGACAAGACCTAAAACCGGTCCAAACCGAAAAGACTCAAATAAAAATCCAATTTCCAATTTTATCTTTTCCGGGCCCTGTCACAGATAAGCTAGAGGTCAAACCTGGTTATCAACACATTCTGGGTGCCAGACCAAATCCAGAGAACCCAGAGATCGACATCCCAAAAATACGAACCCAGGGATAGACATCCCAAAAATAATCACGGGATAGACATCCCAAGCATAGACATGCTTATCACAAGAACCCAGGTCAAGGCCACCACGAAACAGTCTTAAACCATCGAGTCGTACCACTACTTATCACGTGATAATTATATTACCGTCATTAAAATCAAATCACATGGATCAACATCCCTAAACAAAATACCGGGATAGACATCCCTATCCAAAATCAAGGATCGACATCCTTATCTCAAATTATTATTAATTCCATTATACTTAAACCCAAAAGACGCAAGGATAAACATCCAAAGAAAACCAACATGGGATAAACATCCCGACCACAATCAAGGCAAACACAATACTCAACAATGCAATAATCATCAAACACAATATACCGAGTAATACAGGCACATATTGAAGGAAATCCATCCTCACCTTGGTCGATTACTCAACTCCGGAAATAATAACCGGTCCGACGCCGGCTCCTCAGGAAACTGCCCGATATCCAAACCTATACAACAAAACCATATATACATATAAATGCACATAATCGGTATGCTATGATGCCAATACTGTGAAATATACCCATCCCGGTTCATATCCGTTATTATTATCTTTTACCAAAAATATTATACCGTACGTATTTCCGAATATAATTTGAAGCGCCCCGACCCGTGTTTACCGTAAATTAAATATAAACTCGGCTCGGTTACTCTCCCGGATTAATTTTCCATTATTATCATCACTCACCATTTATTTCAAGTGCCAAATACCATACTATACTTATTCCTATACCCGGTTACTATTCCGGTATTTGATTACCTTGGTAATACCCTTTCCAAAATTATTCCTTAAGTATGTACTTTCCAAAATACCATTTCTACAAATTATTATTTCTACAATTTATTATTTTTCTTTCATACCATATAATATTTTCCAAAATTATTTCCTCAAAATATTTATTTTCCATATCATAATATATTTTCCCAATCTCATCTTTATTTTCTTCTATTTTATTTCTCTTTCCCAGATTTCATTTTCTTCTCTTTTCTTTTTTTTAATAAAACCCTGGACTGGGCCTATGTCTAAGTCCCAAGCCCAAAGCCTAAACCCAATCCAACCACCCTAACCCATCTCACCCTAAGCCCAACACACTAGCCTTAAGCCCAAGTTCACAAAACTCAGCTCAAGCCCAACATCACACCAACCCATCCAGCCTAACCCGACATCCACACGGGTCAACCCGCGACCCACATCTCATATCCGGGTCGAGCCTCAACAAAACGGGTGGTGCTCACCTTGACCCTCAGGCGACGGCGGCGCGAACAGCTCGGCGGACGGCGACGGCAGAGGCGAGCAGAGTGACGCGGGGACGAGGCCGACTGGGAGCAAGGCGGCAGCCGGTGGTGTCGAGGTGGGGCGCGGCTGCAGCGTCGTGTCGGGTCCGTCTCGTGGGTCGTGTCGGCTAAAACTCAGCTTCGTTCCCAAAGCTGTTTGCAGACTCTTCTAGAACCGCGATGTGAATCTCGGGTCTCTGTCTGGGACTATGGACTTAGGAATCCCATGTAGTCTCACAATCTCCGCAACATACTGTTTCGCCAACTTATCCCAGAGTGTCTGTCTGTCGAATGGGAAGAAAATGGGCTGATTTTGTAAGTCGATCAACGATAATCCAGATGGCATCATGCTGTCTCCGGGTCAACGGTAATCCAACCACAAAATCCATGGTAATCATCTCCCACTTCCACTCTGGCACTGACAAAGATCTCATCTTCCCTGCTGGAGCCTGATGTTCAGCTTTCACTTGCTGGCAAATGATACACTTAGCCACATACTCGGCTACATCCTTCTTCATACGTGGCCACCAAAAATGACTCCTCAAATTCTGGTACATCTTGGTACTCCCGGGGTGCATAGCGTACGGTGTCATATGTCCTTCTTCTAGAATCTGACTGCGTAGGTCACCAACACTGGGCACACATAGACGCTTTCCTAGCATCAGTGCACTATCCTCAGCTATATGAAACTTATCTTCCTTCCCACTACGAACTGCTTCCTTCAGCTTGATCAGGTCGGGATCTCCATCTTGTAGTTCCACAATCCAGCCTCTCAGGTTAGACTTGACTTCAATATGAGTCAGCAAGGCTCCTGTCTCATCCACTGATAAATCAACTCCCATCTTCCATAACTCGATGAGTGAGGACATCGAGTAAGTCGTGGAAGCATCCTCTGGCTGTCTCCGACTCAAGGCATCTGCTACAACATTAGCTTTCCCAGGGTGATACTCAATGGTACAATCATAATCATTCAGCAACTCAACCCAACGTCTTTGTCGCAGGTTAAGCTCCTTCTGAGTCATGATGTACTTGAGACTCTTGTGATCCGTGAAAATCCGGCATCTCTCTCCAAACAGATAATGTCGCCAGATCTTCAAAGCAAGGATCACTGCGGCCATCTCTAAATCATGTGTCGGATAATTCTTCTCGTGTGGCCTCAACTGTCTCGAAGCATAGGCTATCACTCGGCCTTCTTGCATCAAAACAGCTCCCAAACCAAGACCTGAAGCATCGCAGAACAGCACGTACTTCACTCCTGGCTTAGGCACTGTCAAGACTGGGGCTGTTGTCAGCTTCTTCTTAAGTTCATCAAAACTCTTCTAACAATCCTCACTCCAAACAAAGACTTGATCTTTCCTCAATAGCTTGGTCATGGGACTGGCTATCAAGGAAAAACCCTCGATGAACCTCCGGTAATATCCTGCAAGGCCAAGAAAACTCCTGACTTCTGGCACCGTCTTAGGCGGCTCCCACTCTAGAACGGCTTTCACTTCAGCAGGATCAACCTTAATCCCGTCTCTTGATACAACATGTCCAAGGAATGCGACTTCTTCAAGCCAAAACTCACACTTGCTAAACTTGGCATACAACTCCTTCTCTCGCAACCTCTGAAGCACTACCCTCAGGTGCTCTTCATGTTCTTCCCGGTTCTTGGAGTAGATCAAGATGTCATTGATGAAAACTACCACAAACTTATCCAAGAACTCATTCAGGACCAAGTGCATCAAGCACATGAAAACCACAGGTGCATTGGTCAAGCCAAAAGGAACCACTGTGAACTCAAAGTGACCATACCGAGTGCGGAACGCTGTCTTCGGTATGTCCTTCTCTGCAATCTTGACCTGATGGTAGCCAGATCGAAGATCAATCTTAGAAAATGCAGTAGCTCCCTGTAACTGATCAAAAAGATCATCAATCCTGGGAAGCGGATACTTATTCTTCACTGTCACCTTATTCAGCTGTCGGTAGTCCACACACATGCGCAAACTACCATCCTTGTTCTTCACAAAGAGGACTGGTGATCCCCAAGGTGAAATACTAGGTCTGATGAAACCTTTCTCTAACAGCTCATCCAACTGTTTCTTCAACTCCTGGAGTTCTATTGGTGCCATCCGATATGGTGCCATCGAGATAGGTGTCACTCCTGGCATCAAATCGATGGTGTACTCAACTTCTCTGTCAGGTGGCAATCCTGGCAAATCTTCTGGAAACACATCTGGAGACTCCCTCACAACCATGATGTCTCCCGAAACCGGAGTCTGAACTTCTTCACCCTTGGCATGGGTCAACAAAGCATCTAGACCCAATGGCTTCATCCCAACTTCCTGATTAGCAGAGATACTACATGTGGTAGCAGCTCTCCCAATACCTGTCAGCAAAATCTTATGTCCACCTTCGGAAGTCAACAACACTTCCTTGGTTCGACAGTTCACCATAGCATTGTACTTGGACAACCAATCCATCCCCAATATGATATCAAAACCTCCCATGTTCATCACGATCAACAGTGCAAGAAAAATCCTCACTATCGTACGAAAGAGAATCGTCTCTGCACACTTGGGTTAATCTGACCATTGTACCCGCAGGTAGCCTAACTCTCATTGGAAACTCTCTCCCGTACAGTTATGTAGTATTGCAAAACTTTGCGCAGTAAATGAATGCGTAGCACCAGGGTCAATCAAGGTATAAGCAGTACTACCAAAGACTGTAAAAGTACCTGCTATAACCTCGGCATTCTAGGTGACTTTCAGCATGCTGATTCTCTCCAACCGGATCCATTCGTCTTACCCTATATGAGAATGTATGTATGCCTATCATGTCATGTCAAATCTTATGCACAAACAACAGTCAAGCAACCACAGTCATGTCCCTAATGACCTACTGCCTGCTCCGCTACCAAACTGAAGCGCCCCGACCCGTGTTTACCGTAAATTAAATATAAACTCGGCTCGATTACTCTCCCGGATTAATTTTCCATTATTATCATCATTCACCATTTATTTCAAGTGCCAAATACCATACTATACTTATTCCTATACCCGGTTACTATTCCGGTATTTGATTACCTTGGTAATACCCTTTCCAAAATTATTCCTTAAGTATGTACTTTCTAAAATACCATTTCTACAAATTATTATTTCTACAATTTATTATTTTTCTTTCATACCATACAATATTTTCCAAAATTATTTCCTCAAAATATTTATTTTCCATACCATAATATATTTTCCCAATCTCATCTTTATTTTCTTCCATTTTATTTCTCTTTCCCAGATTTCATTTTCTTCTCTTTTCTTTTTTTTAATAAAACCCTGGACTGGGCCTATGTCTAAGTCCTAAGCCCAAAGCCTAAACCCAATCCAACCACCCTAACCCATCTCACCCTAAGCCCAACACACTAGCCTTAAGCCCAAGTTCACAAAACTCAGCTCAAGCCCAACATCACACCAACCCATCCAGCCTAACCCGACATCCACACGGGTCAACCCGCGACCCACATCTCGTATCCGGGTTGAGCCTCAACAAAACGGGTCGTGCTCACCTTGACCCTCAGGCGACGGCGGCGCGAACAGCTCGGCGGACGGCGACGGCAGAGGCGAGCAGAGTGACGTGGGGACGAGGCCGACTGGAAGAAGGCGGCAGTCGGTGGTGTCGAGGTGGGGCGCGGCTGCAGCGTCGTGTCGGGTCCGTCTCGCGGGTCGTGTCGGCGGCGAAAGGCAGGGCGGCCGTGAGGAGGCGCGAGAGGCGTCGTTGGCTGGCAACTGCGGCGAGAACAACCCAGTGGAGGCGGCGCTAGCGTCGGTCTGAACCCGAGTGGAAGACGGTGAGGTTGTAGGGGGAGGAGGAGCGTGGGTCGTTGGGTGGCTTTGGCCGGCGTGGTGGAAGAGAAGGAAGAAAAAGAAAAAGAAGGGAGGGGGTAGAGGTGGTGACGTGGCGGTGGTGTGGTGTGTGTAACGTTTTTTTTTTTATATTTTTTTCTTTCTTTTTCTTTGCAGGTTGGGTTTTGTGGGTGTACTGGTTTTGGCAGAGGAAAGAAAGAATGAGAGTTGAGTTATGGGGTTTGCAGGGGTGAAGAGGTGCAGATGATGGCGTGCAGGGTGAGACTAAAGAAGAATAATTTAAAAGCAGCAAAATCTCTGGTTAATCACAAGTGAAATAGGTAGTTCACAGGCTGAATAGGAATTGGCGGCTGAATAATTGAACTTCAATTATGCAGTTACTATGCTGCATGTGAAGTGTGACCCACCTGGATCAGAAAATATCCGGTATACCCACTTATCTTATTTCTGGTCCGATAATTCGAGGATAAACCCGGCTTTTTCCGAAGATTCCCGGACCCGGAAAAATCCCAACTTTGGTCCGTAAAATCCGCAGAAAAATCCCGAACATAGGACTATGCTCGGTTTCGGAATCCAATACTCGATTTACCACAATTTAATTACCCAAGATTAAAAATCAATAGTAAATTACTGTAGATTAACTTAAACAGTCCCGGTAAAAATGAAATTTTTACTTGGGCTGTTACATAATTTCTGTACCATACTTTAATTAAAACTCTTTTCAAAATATTTCCATAAATTAATTATACTTTTCCCAAAATATAATCACCAGAATTTTTCTAGAAATTGTAACATATGTATATATATTTTCCATAATTGTTTTTATAAAACTATTTACCATAGTATAATTACCAAATGTTATTATTTATCAAAAATATATATATATATTAATCATATGCTATATATGTTATTTACCAGAATTATATATTCATAAAAAACTGATTTCTGAAAATAAATACAAATTATTAAATAGGTACTTTTATTTTCTAAAAACATAATACATTTCCATACAATAATAATTTCTACATAATTATCAATTTTCTAAATTAATAATTATGTATTCTATATATATTTTTACAAAGGTAGTTATCATAATAATCTAGAAAAAAAATAATAGCATATTTATAAATTTTCCAAAAATATAATCTCTTGGTATATATATATATATTCTTCCAAAAAATCATAATACTTTTTTTTTCAAAACAAAACAAAATATAACTGTAACAGCCCGGGTAAAAATTTTGGATTTTTACCGGACTGTAAAAGTCTATTTACCGTGATTTACTGTTGAATTAATCTTGGGTAATTAATTCAAGGTAAATCGGGAGTCGTTTTTCGAAACCGAAGGTCTTCCCGCGCTCGTGATTTTCCCGTGAAATTTTTGGAACTAAGTTGGTATTTTTCAGGTTTCGGAATTTCTCGGAAAATCACACCGGAAAATAACTAAGGAGGTGTCTGTTATTTTCTGGTCCGGATCAGACTCGCCCGTAATATGGACGAACTGATTATCACATGATTAATAGTTAATCACATGATTAACAGTTAATCACAGTCTATAAAATCAGAGGAAGAGAACCGGTATTTGTCACGCCCCTGCCTAAGCATGACCGGCCAGGCACCATGTGCACCCACATCGTGCCACAAGGCACCCCAAGGCCTATACTCGAACACATCGAAGCTAGTCGCCTTTGCCTAGCGGGTTACTAACCAAAACTCAAGCGCAGCATAAACGGAAGCAAAACAACATACACAAAGGCAACAGAAGATATTAATTATATAAACTCATTTACTAAGC
>JAKUCV010003592.1:2155-21595 GCA_028386065.3 Turnera subulata
TTTATGGAAGGAGAAGAAGATGTTAGCCTAAACATGTGATTAGTGGCTTAATTAGCAATTAATTAAGACTAATCATGTTTAGTGTATAAATATATGTTTCTAATGATTCCGATGATCATTATATTATTTTGATGATTAACAAACATATTGGTTAAGTATTTTGTGTTGTTTGAGTATTGGGCAGAAACATTTGGTTCCAGGAAGAAACCAAATGTTCAGTATACAAATATATGTTTCTGATGATCATTGTATTGTTTTGATGATTAACAAACATATTGGTTAAGTGTGTTGTGTTGTTTGAGTATTGGCAGAAACATTTGGTTCCACGAAGAAACCAAAACAGAGAAGATTTGGCTTTACAGGCTGTAGAACAAGCTGTCACTATCAATCTATTTTCTGTGTGGTCCCAGATCGGTAGTTGGCAATTTAAATGCCAACCAACGTCCAAACTTGCTGCTCAAGGGTTAGAAAAAGATCTATAAAGTGGTGTCCACACAAGCAACCTATCACTTTCAGCCAATAAAGAATGTGGTCCCGAAAAGTAGTTGACATTTAAGCAATTCAACTAACGGTTTTGCTTTCTCACCAAGGGTCAAAAAAAAATCAGAAAAGTGGTCCTCACATCCTCTTTCATCCCTTGAGGAGCTGGTGGTCCTTACTTTCCATTTCTGGAAATATTTTTTAAGAAAGAGCTTGAGCCTTGGAGAAAGCTTTGGTATGGGTTGGAGAGTGAGCCTTGGGAAAACTCCTGTAAATGTTAGAGCTGAGCCTGTGAAAAGTTTGAGTGTAGGCTAGAGCTAAGCCTTTAAAAAGCTTAGGTTAGAGCTGCACCTGTAAAAGCTTGTAAAGGTTAAGGCTGAACCAGTAAAAGCCTAGTATAGTGGATAGTTTAGAAATCCTAAAGGGGGGACCTTTAGGTAGTGGATATACTCCTGCGTGGGGAACCACTATAAATTGCTTGTGTCCATTACTTTTCTATCTTCATTCCTGCATTTCCACTTGAGTTTAACATTTGGCTTCTGTGTCAGAGCCAAATCTCTAAAAACCTGAAAAAGAAGAAAAGCCAATTCAACCCCCCCTTCTTAGCCTTTTCTAGGCCAACAATTGGTAGAAGAGCTTCGTTCTCAGTGAAGTGGATTAGCCTTCAGAGAAAAAATCATGGCTTATGAAGGAACAAGCATCAACAAGGCATCCTACTTTGATGGTGCTAATTTCAACTATTCAAAGGTCAAGATGAAGAAGCAACAAAAAGGAAGGAGTCCTAGGGGAGTAAAGAACAAAAAGCCCAAGAAGGATTCTCTAGTGTGCTTTGGATGCAACTGCCCACGTCATATCAAGTTTGAATGGCCATACCAAAAGATGAACACATATGGTTCCTCAAAAAAACTAAGTAAAGGAAGGATATGGCTGCTTGGGTGGACTCGGATTCTTCAAACAATTCGGACGCAATTGAAGCTGTGAATTTGTGTCTCATGGATCAAGAAGAATCTGAGGTAAATGATTCATCTGACCTTACTTTTGATGAATTACAAGATGCTTTTGGTGAATTGCATGATAAGTATATACAACCACTCAAAAAGAACATCGTATACAAGAAACATATTGAGATTCTAGAGTATGATGCTGGAGCACATATGATTGCACATGAAAAACTTTATCTTGCTCATGTTGATGTATTGAAATCTTGTGAAACTTTGAAAAGTGAGAACCTTGCCATACAAAATGCTCATGATGAACTAGAAACAAAGATTGCTAGTAATATTGCTATGTGTGACAAGTTGTTGAAAGAGAATGATATGTTTAAGAAAAGTGTTGATGATTTGAAATGTTCTCTTGAGAAGTTCACTAGAGGCACAAATAATTTAAATCTATTGCTAGGTCAACAAAGACACTCACTAGACAAAAGTGGGATAGGCGCAACACATATGGTCTTTAACAAGCCAAATTTGCCTGTAAAATTTGTTAAAGAAGAGTCTAACTATCATAAGCACTCAAATAGACCTGATATTTCATGCTATTATTGTCGAAAAATTGGGCACGCATTCAGATCTTGTGCTTATAGGAAGAGAAACAATCATTTGAAGTATATTTGGGTTCCGAAAGGAACCAAATCTGACCCTAAAGGACCCAAGTTAGTTTGGGTACCCAAAACTTGATTACATGATAGGGATGAATGGGTTCTGGACAGTGGTTGTTCAAGACATATGATAGGTGACCCATCAAACATTTCATCCATCCTTTCAAAACACCAAGGTAATGTCACTTTTGGTGATAGCTCAAAGGTAAATTTCTCGGTATTGGTAAGATTCGTATTGATCCTATTATTGAGCGTGTGGTTATTGTTCATATTCTTAAGTTCAATATGTTACGTATTAGTCAGAGGATTTAGAGTTACATTTGAATCATCATGATGTCGTGTGAGTAGGATTGATGATGTGAAAGTAGTATTTATTGGAAAAAGAATTGGAAACCTATGCTCTATATGTTTAAGTGATATTACTAATCCAGAGATTAATTATTTTAGTGCAAGTACACATACTCCAACCCTGTGGCATAGGAGGCTCAAACATACAAATCTTGAGCTAATATCAAATCTGTCAAAGAAGGATTTGGTTGATGGACTGTCAAAGCCAAAATTCGAAGCAGAAACCAAATGTCAAGCAGGTCAACTTGTGATGATGCAGAAGCTGAGTTTACTCCTAAAAAATCAGCCACAGGTCATTGAGGTTGATGAGAAAAAAGATGTGCAACCCCCTGATTTATTTGAGACTCAACAACATTTGGCTCCTCCCGAACCAAATGTTCAGAGCAAAGTGCAACCAAATGTTCTGGAATCTGGTTCAAGCTCACAGCCGAGAAACTCTGTGGTTCATACACCTAGAGGCCATTCAATTGAGCCCATGTTAGGTGATCCTAGAAGAGGTGTAACCACCAGATCCAAATTATAAAATATCAACACACATCATGCCTTTTTGGCTCAAATTGAGCCCAAAAATGCCAATGATGCTATACTTGATGAAAATTGGGTGATGGCAATGCAAGAAGAGCTTAATCAGTTCGAGAGGAATAATGTGTGGGATCTTATTGCAAGGCCACAAGACCATCCTGTCAATGGAACCAAATGGGTTTCTAGAAACAAGCTCGATGTTTCAAGAACTGTGGTAAGGAACAATGCTCGATTACTAGCACAAGGGTACAATCAAGAGGAAGGTATTGATTATGATGAGACCTTTGCACTAGTAGCTAGACTTGAATCAGTTCGCATGTTGCTTGTATTTGCATCATTTAAATCCTTCAAACTTTATCAAATGCATGTCAAGAGTGCTTTTCTAAATGGAAACATCATGGAAGAAGTATATGTTGAACAACCTCCTGGATTTGAAAACCATGAGCATCCACAACATGTTTACAAGTTGAAAAAGGCATTATATGGTCTTAGACAAGCACCTAGCGCTTGGTATGATAGATTAAGCTCATATCTGATTTCACAATACTTTACAAGAGGAAAGGTAGACTCAACTTTATTTGTGAAATCTAACAAAGATGATATCATTACATTGCAAATGTATGTTGGTGACATTCTATTTGGTGCTACTAATGAATCTCTTTGTCAAGAGTTTGAAAAGCTTATGCACAACAAGTTTGAAATGAGTATGATGGGGGAATTAAATATCTTCCTGGATTTTCAAGTCAAGCAACTCGATGGTGGTATTTTTCTTAATCAAGCAAAGTACACATGTGAGCTGCTGAAAAGATTTGGCTGGTAAGAAGCCAAAACTAGTCCAACACCAAAGAGCACTAGTACCAAACTTGACAAGGACGAGAATGGTAAGGATGTTGATGTGAAATTGTACAGAGGCATGATAGGTAGTCTCCTTCACCTTACAGCTACAAGACCAGACATTATGTATAGTGTTAGCTTGTGTGCCAAATTTCAATCATGCCCAAAAGAATCTCACCTTAGAGCTATCAAGCGCATCTTCAAGTACATAAAAGGAACATCGTCTTTAGGCTTGTGGTATCCTATTTTGAACTCTTTTGAACTAACAAGCTACTCAGATGCAGACTTTGCAGGTTGTACTCTTGATAGAAAAAGTACAAGTGGTACTTGTCAACTATTTGGACAATCACTTGTATCTTGGTCAAGTAAAAAGCAAAACTAAGTTGGTACTTCCACAACCGAGTCTAAATATATAGCAGCCGGTGCATGTTGTGCACAAGTGCTATGGATGAAACAAACAATTGCTGATTATGGACTAACTTTCAATTGTGTTCCTATCTTTTGTGACAACTCAAGTGCCATCAACCTAGCTAAGAACCCGGTGCAACACTCTCGAACCAAACATATTGAAGTGAGACATCATTTTGTTCGAGACCATATGTTGAAGAAGGATGTGGCTATTGAGTTTGTGTGAACTGAAAATCAACTGGATGATATCTTCATCAAACAATTGAAGGAAGATCAATTCACCAAAATCAGACTCGAGCTTGGAATTTGCAATATACCATAAGTACTCTGATTTGGCTTCACTTTTGCTTTTTGTATGTTCATACATATCATAACATATTGCATACATAAGCACATAGAAATATTCAATTGTCACACATTCCACACTTGCACTAAGCATCTGAGCATATGACAATAAGTCATGGATGCATTCAAATCATCAAGAGCATCAAAGAGCAAGAGTTGTAGTATTTGGTTCAGAGTTGAGCCAAAACCTATTCAGTAGTCTATAGCCAGCAATTATTGGAAGAGAATCGGCTAAAAAGGCTGAAAATGAGACTGTAGAAAATCAAAGCTTGCTATCTGAAGAGAAAGATGAGAATGTACTACCAGAAGGAGATTTGGCTCAACTAGAGACCAAATCTGATGTTGAGAAAACGGTTCCAGAAATTGAAACAGAGAGAGAAGCCGAGAGCTTTAAAAAAAAAACAAATCTGATGCACCTAGACTAAAACTACCAAAGCACATATCTCAAACACCTACCACTCAACATCAAGAGCTCGACTTGTCAAGCCAAGCACACATGCACAAACTGTGTTTGAAAGTGGAGTGAAGATGGCCAAAAGAAATCTGCTGATGATTTGGCTGATGAAGAGCCAAATAATAGTGTCAAGGAACAGAATTCCAAGGATGAGCCAGAGAATGAGGATGAATCAGACAAAGAAGGGTCTGATGATGTTTCTGAAAATAAGGATGACCTTGATGATGACAATAAAGATGATGATGAGGAAGACAAAGAAGAAGACGATGACAAAGAACTTGAAGTTGAGGAGAAATCTGGAAAGGAGAAAGAAATTACTCCAAAAGAAAGCTCAAGGCTCTGACCAAGTCTGAATCATGCAGAAAGGCCAAGAAGAAATACTTCACCCATACCCTACCTGCACTATGGTTCTTAGTGACTGTGAAAGAATCGGTGTAGCAAAATTGTTGAAAGATGCTAAGCTCACCACCTTATTCACCTTGAAGGAACAAGGGTATGAAGCTTTAATGAATGATTTCTATGATAACAAGACTGTGGAGTATGGGAAAGATGGTCTGCTCACTTGCACCAAAACGAAGATCAAAGGGAAGAAGATCACAGTGACTGTTGAGATGATATGTGATTTATTTGAAGATGAAACCGAGCAAGATAAGGTTATATGATTCTACTTCTAGAACTCCAATCAACATCCCGAAGCCTCCCTGTCACTTCAAGCAGAATCAATTTCTCTTTGGGAGCAAGAAATCTGGTAATTACAACTCTATGAAGCCAAGAGTGAGAACTCTGATACATACTCTCACTCGAATCATCATGCCAAGGAAGAATTCTCGCACTGTGATCAAGAAACTTGATCAATGGATTATTGCTTGCCTTATCGAGGGATCTTTTATCTGCTTCGGTACTCTCATTTTCCATCATATGGGCATCTACAAGGAACACTCTCATGGTACACTAATTACCTTGTTGACTAAATAGTTGAAGATTAAGCCTACTGCTGCGGATAAGCCGATTAAGCTCATGTAAATCAATGTTGACACTCTGGAGAAGATGTTTATCAAGCCAAATCCCAAAGGGGATTATTCTGTGACCAAATCTGCAACCATAAAAGGATCATAAGCTTGAGGAACTGAATGCTCTGGTTATTGGGATGAATGATGAGAACAGTGAGCTGAAGAAAGAATTTGGTTCCTTGTGGAGCCAAATGAAGAAATTCCAGACCAAAATATTTAAGAAGTTTGACCAAATCAATGCAGTTCTTACTTGAGATGATTTTGACGAAGATTGATGCTCCCTAGATCTGATGCTCTTAGGTCATGCATTGCATTCCCATCTACATTTTAGCTAAGTACTTTTATCACTATCCCACTTATAGTTTGAATAACTTGATATTTGGCTTGCTTTTGGATACTTGGCTTTGTGCTGTTATGTGTGGTTATCTATTATCTCCTTTGGAACTTATTTGTTTTTTCTAATGTCAAAAGGGGGAGATAAATGTTGTTGCTTGATATTTGTTCTACTACTGCTGCGATCTATTGTGTGTGAAAATTTTTATGCAGGGAACAACATTTGGCTTAGTGGACCAGCCAAATGTCGATGAAGCTTATAATGTTAAAAATTTTGGCATATGTGAAAATTCAAATGATTATTGCAGAAAATACTCATGTGCTTATAATGTTGTTAATCTATGATATATTTGGTTGATGGTTAAGCCAAATGTTATGTTGAGAATTTCTTTGCAGGGATACTTGTATGAAATTTGTGTATGGAATCATACAAGAGAAACTTGTATACTGTGCTCTTATGCAGGGGGAGCTATTGGCAAAAAGAGCCTTTAGCATTTTTTAGTATACGATGCATATACTTAGGGGGAGCATTTGGCTGGTTGAATGAGCCAAATGAATGTGTTATAAACTTTCTGATTATGCCTATGAAACAGGGAGAGCTTACTTATTTGGTTATCTTATTTCTAACTACTGTTTTTGGCGGCATGGTTTTATCTATGGATTTTTTTTGTTGATGACAAAAGGGGAAGAAGTATATGATGTGTTGTATGATTGAAAAATGGGAGTGAAAAAGGGGGAGGAAGTATGTGTGTTGAGTAAATGGAACAATGTTGTTGCTATCAAAGTGTGCAGAATTTATTATGCAGAAAAGCAATGAAACAGGGGGAGTTTATATACATGTGTTAAATGTTATTTAACCTCTATTTTGTAGGAAACAACACAGCATGTTTATAATCATAAAAAAGGGAGAGATTATTAGCCTAAACATGTGATTCGTGGCTTATTTAGCAATTAATTAAGACTAATCATGTTTAGTAAACAAATATATGTTTCTAATGATTCTGATGATCATTATATTATTTTCATCATTAACAAACATATTGGTTAAGTATTTTGTGTTGTTTGAGCATTGGGCAGAAACAATTGGTTCTAGGAAGAAACCAAATGTTCAGTATACAAATGTATGTTTCTGATGATCATTATATTGTTTTTATGATTAACAAACATATTAGTTAAGTGTTTTGTGTTGTTTGAGTATTGGCAGGTTCCACGAAGAAACCAAAACAAAGAAGATTTGGCTTCACAGGCTGCAGAACAAGCTGTTACTGTCAATCTATATTCCGTGTGGTCCCAGATCGGTAGTTGGCAATTCCAATGCCAACCAACTTCCAAACTTGCTGCTCAAGGGTTAGAAAAAGATCTAGAAAGTGGTCCTCACACCTTCTAAGCATCTTGGAAGCTTTGGTGGTCCACACAAGCAACCTGTCACTTTCAGCAAATAAAGAATGTGGTCCCGAAAAGTTGTTGACATTTAAGCAATTCAACTAACGGTTTTGCTTGCTCACAAAGGGTCAGGAAAAGATAAAAAAAGTGGTTCTCACATCCTCTTTCATCCCTTGAAGAGCTGGTGTTTCTTACTTTCCATTTCTGGAAATATTTTTGAAGAAAAACAATTTCTGCCAAGTAATATCAAGAATTAGCTCATCTGCGTGGACAGTTTTAAACCAAGTCAACTAACGGTTAAACTTGCACTCCAAGGATTAGATAAAGTTCAGAAAAGTGGTCCTCACATCCCCTCTCTACCCTGGAAGATATGGTGGTCCACACTTTCCATTTTTGGAAAGCTTTTTGAAGAAAAAGAATTGCAACTCAAGTATTCTGCAAATTTGGCTTGCCTACGTGGACTGTTTTATTAAAGAGGCAAGAAGTCAACTCCTATGCCACCTGGACATCATATGGCCGTTATGTGAACATTGTGAGATAGCTTCCCCATCTTGAGAATCTATATAAGAGGTCTGAAACCTCATTAGAAGAAGTGCTTCAGCCTATGGAAATATTCTGTGATATTTAGCTTCTGCTGGAGCCAAATCCTCTGAAAGATTCTATGTTTCAAATTGAGCTTACCATGTGAGAATCTGTTGTGCTAAACCCTTTGTAATACCTCTTGAGTGAGTCACTCTTGGGGTTATCTTGGTGAGGTGATTATGAGCAAGACTTGGATTAGTTTGGCTTGGTACTCAAAGCTAGGATTAGTTTTGAGGGTAGGTTTGAAGCTTGAGCCTTGGAAAAAGCTTTGGTATAGGTTAGAGAGTGAGCCTTGGGAAAACTCTTGTAAAGGTTAGAGCTGAGCCTGTGAAAAGCTTGAGTGTAGGTTAGAGCTGAGCCTTTTAAAAGATTAGGTTAAAGCTGCTCCTTTAAAAGCTTGTAAAGGTTAAGGTTGAACCCGCAAAAGCCTAGTATAGTGGATAGTTTAGAAATCCTAAAGGGGGAGACCTTTAGGTAGTGGATGTACTCCTGCATGGGAAACCACTATAAATTGCTTGTGTCCTTCTGTCTTCATTCCTGCATTTCCACTTGAGTTTAACATTTGGCTTCTGTGTCGAGCCAAATCTCTAAAAACCCGAAAAAGAAGAAAAGCTAATTCAACCCCCCCTTCTTAGCCTTTTCTGGGCCAACAGAAGAGAAATCACTGAGAAATTTGGGGCGACATAAGAAGACATTTGAATATTCTGCTGATGATCTGATAAGGATTAATCCCTTAGTTTATACTCACAAAATTGCCAATGAATAACCAAATATCAGCATGAGAAGATCAACCAAAAACAAGACCTTAGAATTGGAAACCAAGTCCTGTTACTCAATCTTTATGATCTTGGATAGCCTACCGGACAAGAGGTAGTGCAACAGTTCCGCGACTCACCTTTGGCATAAAGAGTCTAACGTCCAGCTATAAGACGTTAAAGAAGCGCTTTGTGGGAGGCAACCCACAATTATTCCCTTTTGCATCAATAAGAGGACATCCCCATGACAGCCCCAAGAAGGAGAAAAACAGGTTCTTTCTTTCCTTTATTGACTATCTTTCCTTTATATATTCTAGTGCAGTGAGGACACTGCACATTTCACTACTCCCTCAAAAAGAAAAGAAAAGGACAAGCCTGCTAGATTGAAAACCTGAAAAGACGGTCTAGGCAAAAGTTAAGGAACATAGAAAAAGAAAAGAAAAGGACAAGCCTGCTAGATTGAAAACCTAAAAAGGCGGTCTAGGCAAAAGTTAAGGCACATGGAAAAAGAAAAGAAAAGGACAAGCCTGCTAGATTGAAAATCCGAAAGGGCGGCCTAGGCAAAAGTTAAGGCAACGAGGGAGTGGTAGCCAATCGTCATAGAGGAATCCCCGAGCATCCGGCCACAACCATTTTGATCATCAAGTCTTCATCCACCTTGGAGTCACTCCCACCAATGGAATCCTTATTGGAATGAAATAATAATGCATTCATGGTTGTTTGAGATTCTTTGTCTCAAGCTTGAGAATTTCTTATGAAGATACCTTTTGATGATCTTTGGATGAAGACATTGTTTTCGATGGAATGAACTCACCTCTTTAAAGCTTACTTTGGCTCGATCGTTTTGCAAAATCTCATGTCATTCATGCATCATTCTAGGGGCATCCCCATTTGCATCCATATGAACCATAAAGAAGACACATTCATGATCAAAGAGTAGGGGCTCTCCCTTTTTGCATTCGCATGCCATTATTCTTGGTCTGTTCCATATGCATCCGCATACATCATAAGATAACTAGGGGCATTTGCATTGCCACCAATCATATCATGTAGCAAATAGGGTCATTCCCATACATCAACACCAAGCATGCATCATCTTAGAAGCATTTTCATGCATTCACTTAGAGATAGAACATGGATTTCTTTAGCAAGGTAGATTCAAGTTGGAAAAAACCAAACCTTTTTCACGAATACATCAAATGATTCCAATTCTTAGTTCATCATCACAGGTGATTTTGAAACATTCGAATGGGTTATATGCCCCTAGATATTTCTTGCATAGGTCATGTAATAGGGCATGGTACCCTATGAACTCTGTTGAAATGAGGGGCACTGCATGCCCAAATGATTTGATTGAACTAACACCAGGGTCATGTTACCCCTAAAATCATGATGGGTCGATGACAAATGTGATATCAAAACTTAGGATGGAAGTGTCCTTATATCTTTTTAGGATGGAAGTGTCCTTAAAACTCCTTAGGATGGAGGTGTCCTTATTTCTTTTAGGAAGGCAGTTTCCTTAGGACGGAGGTGTCCTTATCTCTTTTAGGAAGGAAGCTTCCTTAGGACAGAGGTATCCTTATCTCTTTTAGGAAGGCAGTTTCCTTAAGACGGAGGTGTCCTTATCCCTTTAGGAAGGCAGTTTCCCTAGGATGGAAGTATCCTTAAACCTTAGGACGGAGGTGTCTTTATCCCTTTTAGGGAAGGCAGTTTCCTTAGCACGGAGGTGTCCTTATTTTTTTTTTAGGAAGGCAATTTTCTTAGGACGGAGATGTCCTTAGTTTTCGTTGTAAGAAAGAAGTTTCCCACTTGAATGGATGTGCAGCTTCTGCCTTTGGAAGTAATCCACACTCCCTATAGAAAGTAGGTTAATGGTTTGGGATTCATCCTCTCTTAGCACTGAAATCATCCTTATATTTTGAAATTAACCATTGCACCGTTTCGCATGGTTTCATCATCGCATCGTTTCGCATGACATCTTTTCAAATTCACAATTGCATCGTTTCGCATGGTTTCGTCATTGCATCGTTTCGCATGACACCTCATTTTTTCAAATTCACCATTCCATCATTACGAATGGTTTCGTCATTGCATCGTTTCACAAGACACCTTATATTTTCACATTAACCATTGCACCTTTCGCATGGTTTCGTAATTGCATCGTTTCACATGACATCTTTTCGAATTTACCACTGCATCGTTTCGCATGGTTTCTTCAGTGCATCGTTTCGCATGACATCTTTTGAAATTCACCATTGCATCGTTTCGCTTGATGCCTTATTATCCTATTTTCAAAGTATTAGCCATTGTATTTGTCACATGGTTTTATCATTTGCATCTTTCGCATGACATATTTCAAGAATTATCATTGCATCTATTGCTTAGTTACTGCATCTACTGCTAATCACTCAAAACAATCACCCATCGCCTATCGTAAACACATCAAGTAAACATTGTCAAGCATCATGGCATCAGATCAAGAGCTCACCCACAGTTATTCCTCTTTAAATTTGAGTGTTCTTTTGCATTATTTCGTGCCTAAATTCTTAGACCCTCACATACGAGGGGCATCTGTGAACACTCAAATTTAGCCATCTATTTATTTTATTGGTTTATTATTGTATTTTAGAGCCTAAGGTTAATTTTATTAATTATTGGACTTTAATTTGGCTTAAAACCCCAATAAATAAATTTATAGACTATCCATACAATTAGGCCCAGACTTAGCATGAAATTTTCTGACTTAATTACCTCTGATTTTTGTTTCATTAGAGGCCCAATTTAAGTTGGTTTATTATTTTTCCTATTTTATGGAGAAAAGAGGAATAATTTGGATCCTTGGAGTGTAGGCTAAGTAATTGAGTTTATATGGAAAGAATGTGGAGTTTTCCTCAAGAAAAGGGAGTGTTTCTGGTTTAGCAACCTTTACTTTGCGTGTAAGAATCAGATTGGAGTCAAAATAAGGAAAACTGGGTCAAACTAGTAATTGCGTGAAAAGTAACTCCAAGACCTGGCGGTCAAGAAGAGATGTACGTCAGGACCTGGCGGTTAAAGGTCCCAGAGGCGGCAACATTTCTTATTTTTCCTCTTTTTTGATCCTTGCTCTCAGCCATTAGATTTAGGGGTTCAATCTCGACCCTTAAGGCTCTGAACAATATAAATAGAATCCTCTGAACACACTTTCGGAGTCAGTAATTCTCTCTATAAAGCGCCCTAGCTTGGGAAAACTCTACTATTTACTATTTCAATTATGTTCTTCAATTCTGAGTGTTTTTCTCTCTAAGATCTCACGTGGTACTGCTCTAGTTGTGTTTTCTCATTAGTCTTTGTAGAGGAGAAATCAAATTCAAGGGTTTAGGAGCAATCAATCGCAATCTCGATGTCAAGAACGTGAAGAACTCGCGCATAAGCTCCTGCAGTGTGCAGACTCGGTAATTTAATTATATATGTAGTTCTAGACCTCAGATTGCTATAATCTTAGACTCTCTAAAAAGCTAAGAGGAAGAGCTACAACTTTTTTGTTGTGCTCAAAAGCTGAATCGATCGTTTGGTGCGTTTAAAATCGGCTGCAATTGGACTCTAGTTTCTACCAGAAACTCAAGGTAAGTCTTCCAATCTCTTTTCGATTCTAAATCGATTTGTTTGCTACTGATTCGAATCTATGATGATGCTGACATGTTCTTTTGAGTGTTTGCTTTGAAATTAAGAACTACGTGGGCTTTGAACCCGACCGGGGTACGTAGGATGTCTCTAGTGAAGGAGACGCAAAACAAATTAAGTTTTTCCATGCTACTAAAACTTTGGTGGCGACTCCATTGATTAATAGGTGACAAGGCCGAAGGGACATTTGGTCCAGGCTCTCACAACATGATTACTCTCTCATGCAGGAATTGAAAATCACAGGGGGAGTTTTTGGCTTGAATGGCAAAATGAAATTCACATGGAAAATTAGTTGGCCACTTTAAGCCAAATGTGACTATATGTTCGAATTTGAAATATCCTTGTCGAATTACAAAATTATTTTATATAGGGGGAGCAACAAAATAGGGGGAGCTTATAAATTATTTAAGAACTTTGTCTGACCCTTATTTTGTAGAAATCAACACGAGTTTGTCATCATAAAAAAGGGGGAGATTGTGGGCCTAAACATGGCTAATCACCTCTTAAGCTTAATTAGTAAAACTGACCATGTTTAGTGATGGTTTGGAATTAATTTTGATGATTAACAAACTGCTCGAAAAAAATGCTTTGTATATTTCCTTGTGTTGTTTTTAGTTTACAGGACGAATTATTGTTTTTGCTAAAAACCATATCTCAAAAACACGCTAGATAGTTTTTGTTGCAACCATATCTGTGAGCTGTCACTACCAAACTTTCCAGCAACTTGCGCATGGTCATCCACATATTTAAATCCCACTTCCAACGTTTAAGATTGGTGAACAAGGAAGAGAAAAGGTTCAAAATTATGCATCAAACATTCTTTCTCAACTACCATGAAGATGGTCCCCTTGGTGGTCCAAACTTGCCGAAAATAGAAACACCTTGCAACCAAGGAGATGCAACTTGCTAAGTGGTCCTCACACATATTTCTAACGTTCAAAATTATAGAGCAAGTAAGAGAGATGTTCCAGGAAATAACAATACTTTGTGACCAAGGAGTTGGCATAAAGAAGTGACCCCAACTTGGAGTAATTATGAACTGGTCAACTTGGAGATTCAAGGAGCCATTGGAAGACTTCCCCCTAAAGACTCAGAAGTATATAAGACGACTCACAACACTTCTAAAAGTTGTTCCAGCCACTTTGAAAGGTTCTATGTGATAACATCTAAATGTTAGTGTTTTTATGATGGTTTTGAATAGCTTTTACTATGTATTCTTGGTCTATTATGTGTATAATTTTTATATTATTGTGTGTTTTCATGCATTGTGTCAATTAGTACTTCAATTTTGCCGATTAAGTGTTTTTATCAGGAATTTATCGTTTTTATTGAAGAATGAAAGTTTTTTAGCCAAGTTTGGAAACCAGACCCAATTTAGGAAACTTTCTGCAGTGAGCACAGCCGAATATTTTGAATATTTCGGGAGTTCTAGGCATCGAAATTAGGTGAGACCAATTGGAGACGCCAATTGGCACGTCAGGCGCAGCAATTGTCACGCCAATTGGCACGTCAGGCGCACCAACAGCATGCCAAAGCGTGCCCAGCAGCACCAATTGCACACCGACCCGAGAGCATGGAGGACATGCACCGACTTGGATTTTTGGACCAGCACCCCCTTTGCGATTTTTTTTTAGTTAGTCCTACACCCACCAAATATATATAGGTTCGTATTCCTTTAGTTTTTAGGATCAGGATTTAGTTTTTTTTTATTTTTGGGATTTTCTAATCCTTGGAGAAATAGGATTCCTAGTACACACCCACTTTGAATACTAGTTTGAGGAGGATTCCTAGTACCCATAGGACTAGAAGTCGACACCAACACCACTTTTTCCACTGCCTCTAGAGCCTATAAATACACACCCATACCCCCCCATATTTTTCCACACCAAAATCTTTCAAACTCTAGAAATCCTTACACCTAGTGCCGACTTCACACCCTAGCTCCCTTTAGGTTTTTTTTTATTTTTCTTTTAGTCTCCCACTCTTTTTAGCCTAAGTTTACTTTCTCTCTTACTTGGACTATCTTTTGTTATGTGCTATACATGTTTCAATCTAAGTTTGAGGAGAGTGCTTCCCCTATGTGCCTGTCTTTTTATCCTTTGTTTCTTTTCATTCTTGGCCAATGAGGACATTGTCCCATTTCATTTTATGTTTAGTATTAATAAAGAGCATGTTTTTGACCTTAATATATTCAGTATGCATATTTTTTATTCTAGATTACTTAGTAAAGCCATTTTCTGTTTTTCAAAATTTTTTTTCAAAATTGTTTTCAACTTTTGTTTTCAAAATTGTTTTTCAAAATCTTTTTTTTTAAAATTGTTTTTTAAATTCGACAAAAAATAAAAAAATTCGAAAAAAAACAAAAATATTTTTCTTTTTTTTTAAATTGTTTTCAAACCCACCATTCTATGATCAAGAAGTTTTTGTTGATGGATAACCAAGAGAGTTACTTTGAGTTTTTGAAATCTTTTTCTTTTAGATGCAAGAAGTATGATTTTTGATTGATCTTGTGTTCATGAATAGTTGTGA
Source organism: Turnera subulata (assembly GCA_028386065.3). NCBI lineage: Eukaryota > Viridiplantae > Streptophyta > Magnoliopsida > Malpighiales > Passifloraceae > Turnera > Turnera subulata. The sequence goes on from JAKUCV010003592.1 coordinate 17,396, forward strand.
TGAATTCATGCAAGTTCTAGCATTCTTTGCCTAGCATTTTTTCGACACCCTATGCATTATTTTTTCAAAACTTTTGACGTCAACATATATGTCCTAGAACAAGTTTTCAGAACTTTTCAAAGCGAATTTTTCCCATAGATGCTCAATGAAAGAGATTATTTAGGCATTCTTTGTTTAAACCAACAAGCCAATAAAAAGCCTACCCTTTATTATTATCCCTTGTTTAACCCCTTTGAGCCTAAATCATGGTAGCTAATTTTTCTTTCTTTACCCACATTTACCCACCTTTAATCCTTTGAAGCCTTATAGCTACCATTTCTTTTCTTTCATTATCCATACCCTATTTTTCAAAGTTCCTTAAGAGATTTTTGTTCTATGTTTTTATCAAGATTCTTTCTATGATAAGTGCAACTGCACCGTATCTTTTCACATCCAAGAAGATCTATGCATTGAAGAAGTTTGCACTTTCAATTGTTTCAAGTATGTTATGGAATGTCAAGCACAGAAAAAAAAAAAATCGACAAAGTCGATTCAAAAAGAAAAAATTCAGAAAAATAAATAAAAAAAGAGATGAGAAATTGCACAATCATGGTTCTTGAAACAAGTTGAATTTCTTTTGATGATCACATGATGGATGTTATTTCAAGACTTGCACTTTGAGAAATTATTTTAATCACTTGATAATGCATATTAGAATCTTTACTTAAGTGAATTTTTGAACTTTGATTTCCTATACACCTTTTTTTTTATCAACCTTTACCCAAGACCCCATTACAACCCTTTGTAAAGTCCTATTGATCTTTTTGAGAGTGTTTGTTCATAATAGTGGAGTTAAGTTCTGGAATTTGCCTATGGCACTAGTTTTTCAAATTTTCATGACGTCAATCCATTCTTGCATGCATATGGGAAATCAATTTTTGCTAAGTGATTTGAGTGAAAGCTTGTGCGGGTAAGTCTAACTATGGCATGGATGCTTTTTCATGAGATTTTCTTTCTTTCTTGGCATTTGATCTTAAACGTTTTTCATAAGCTCTTGTTGATTATCTTGGAAGTCTTGATATGAATTCTTTTTGATAGTGTGATTCGGTGGAGATTTTCAGAACTCTCATTTGGTTTATTTTGTTTTATTTGCTTGAGGACAAGCAAAGTTTATGTTTGAGGAGATTTGATAACATCTAAATGTTAGTGTTTTTATGATGGTTTTGAATGACTTTTACTATGTATTCTTGGTCGATTATGTGTATAATCTTTATATTATTGTGTGTTTTCATGCATTGTGTCAATTAGTACTTCAATTTTGCTGATTTAGTGTTTTTATCAAGAATTTAAAGTTTTTATTGAAGAATGAAAATTTTTTAGACAAGTTTGGAAAGCAGGCCCAATTTAGGAAACTTTCTACAGTGAGCACAACCAACTATTTTGAATATTTTGGGAGTTCTAGGCATCAAAATTAAGTGAGACCAATTGGAGGCAAAAATAGACTTCCAGAAAATTCTATGGATTGAATTGCATAATTTTTGGACGGGTCTACAAGGAGCACTAATTATTTTAATCCAGCCCAAGATGCAGACTTTTCTCTGCCGACCCAGGCCCAGTTTTTTGGTGATATCTTGAGTTACAGAAATCCAATTGAAGAGCTCTTTATATGGAAAGAAAGATAAGAGAATTATATAGAACTTTGTAGAAAAGCCCAACGCCCGGTTCAGAAGTCTTCTAGGAGTTTACTGTCGTGCAATTTTCTGGTCAAAAAACAGGCAAAAGTCCAACTTGGAGTGCAAGTCAAGAATTCAATTTCCATTCAAAGATAGAGAGCCCCACCGACTTCCAGCAGCTAAAAATAGTATAAAAGGACCCCCTAGGTTGACATATTCAGGAGGCAGAAGTCAGAGGGCGAAGCTCTGCCGAATTGGTTAGTTATTAGGTCACACACACTCGTAGGGTTAGGGTTTTCACTCTTTTGGATCCTCTAGGTGGTGCCGAATTCCTCATCCAATTTCAAAGGTTATTCCCCACAACAATTCAACAATTTTCCAGCAAGATTTGAAGGTTCAAAGTCACAGAATCACCAGTCCAATTGCAGCAGAAGTCGTCATTAGAGGAGCAAAAGTCGACGCCATCATCACCAACACAAATCGGCTACACGACTTCACTACTCTCTCTTTTATTCGATTTTATTTCTGTTTAATTGTTTACTTGATGAAGTCTTGTGAGATTTTGATGATTTGATATTTTATTACGATGAACTAATTCTCTAATCTAGGATTAGAGATGTAGCCAATTACTTCTATTGTTTTATTATATATGAATTGATGTTTATTCAATTGATTATGTTGATTGTTTAATCTATGTGTGCCGAATTTATTTTCTACTTTGGATTGATTCTTATTGATTGCAACATGCGAGAGCTACGTGATTTATATGATGACACCTAGAAGAACGTAGATTGATTGATGCTAAAATATGCAAGAGCTGATAGTTTCTTAGGGTTTGATTGATTGTTTTGTGCTTAATGAGTTTAGTATTGATGCTAGGCTATGCAAGAGCTTGGTAGTAATCTTTGCTGAATATTTGATTCAACATGTGAGAGCTGAGGATTAAGACACTAGAAACAATTTTCCACAATCACACATCAACATAGATATCGATTCCATGCATATTAAACCTAGATAGTAATTGTGTGAACCCCGATTTCCTAGATTGCTTTAGATATTGATAGAACAACACGTTAGATTAAGTCAGCGATTTTATTTCTTTTTATTTGTTAGTTTCGATATCACTCTTTTATTTTATTTGCCTAGATAATCATAAGTTGTGACATTAGGTAGTACTTATTTCCCTTGTTCCGTGGATCGACCATGATTAGACTACTACACTACATAGTACACTGTGCGCTTGCAGTAAACAGTCGTTGCATTTACTCGTGAGTTATTTGTGTGTCGTGTTGTGAATTGATCAAGAATTATAAATTTGAAAATGTTACGCATAAATAAAACGCATCAAGCTTGTCTGGCGCTGTTGCCGGGGAACAAACGGTTTTAATACTATTGAGATTGCAACTAGATTACTTTAGGTTTTATTTTTTGCATTAGTTTCTTTTTATTTCTTTTTGTTTTATTTAATCAATTTTCGTTTTCTTTCTTTTTATATAGTGTTGTCGATTTTGGTTGATGCCCAAGACGAGACGCGGTGCTTCATCGAGTCCAATTCTTGAGATCAATCCGGAGATCGAGAGAACCAAACACAAGTAACTACGCGCGAACAAGCGAAAGCAAAAGCAAGTTCTAGAGCCTGTGGAGTTTCTTCAAGACACTGAAATAGATGAGGAAGCAGAAGTTTTAGCAGATAGTTTCGAGACACTCATCATGGCAGAAGAAGGAAACAAGACATTGCATGACTACGCAACACCGAGTTTGGATACCATGCAGTCGAGCATTGCAAGGCCAGCGATCAATACCAACAATTTCGAATTGACGACAGCACTCATTCACATGGTGCAACAGGAACAATTTGGAGGCTTGGATAATGAGGACCCGAATCAACATCTACAGACATTTACAGAGATTTGTGATTTGATCAAGATCAATGGGGTGACTGATGATGCAATTCGACTTCGTTTATTCCCGTTTTCTTTGCAAGGCAAGGCTAAGAAGTCGTTGAAGTCAGGAGCAGCTAGAACATACAAGACGTGGGAGGAGCTTTCAAAGGCTTTTCTTGCCAAACATTATCCCCCTGATAAAGCAGCACGTATCCGGAGCAAGATTACATCATTCACTCAATTCGATGCAGAAAGTTTTTGTGAAGCATGGGAACGTTACAAGGATCTTATTCAAGGATGCCCACAACATGAATTACCCGAATGGCTTGTAGTTCAATCGTTCTTTAATGGTTTGAATGAGCCTTTATGCTTGAGTTTGGATGCAGCTTCAGGAGGGGCATTCATGGCACAAGCACCCGATGTGGCGTATCAGAAGTTGGAGACGATGGCGAGTAATAGTTGTAAGCCCAAACAAGCTAAGAGGGGGGGTGAATTAGCGATTAAGAACTAATTAAAGCTTTAAACAATAATAATTGCGGAATTAAAAAGGAGAGAAAGGCAAACCGATTTATACTGGTTCACACACACACAACCCGTGTGGCTAATCCAGTCCTCCGAGAGACTCTCTCGAAGATTCCACTATCACCGTTAAGCTTCCGGGTGCT
>JAKUCV010003593.1:2383-32486 GCA_028386065.3 Turnera subulata
GCTCATTCCAGCACCGACGTACACTTCCCGATCTCATAGACCCCGGGGTGTCACAATAAGACTTATGGGGTAATGCTTTGATCTTATGCTCTATGGATCATGTTTGACTAAAGTTGATGATCGGCTTGGTATATGGGAGTTCTTGCTTGGAAATGTGATTGATGGACATGATGGTTCTATTGTTAGTTTCGGCCAATGGTACTTTGATACCGGAAAATTCTTGTTTGTGTCAGTTAAGTACTTGGTTGCTTGACTTATTATGTAAATTTTGAGGACGAAATTTTGTTAAGTGGGGTAGAACTCTAATGCTCCGGATTTTTTGTATTTCATTTCTATGAATTTTTCGAAATTTTCGAAATTTAACTTGCTATTTTACCCTTGCAGAATTTTTGGGAGTTGTTTGTCAAAAAAATTATTATTATTTTTATTTCCTTGGAAATATTTCTTTTATGTTGGTATTAATCTATAATTTGGTTTCTTTTAGAATTTATTTGTGTTATGGGATGAAACACAAGGTGTTGAGTAGTTTTGTTTAAAACTACGTAGTTTACATAAAACACACATAATGGTGTGTTTTGACTTGAGGGTTGACTGGAGGAGGAGATGTGCTTGAGTTGACTCAAAATGATGCCGTTTCATTTATGTTATTTTTTTTGTCTTCCGCTGCATACTCGTTTTCTGGTGTAATTTATAGGATACTTATACATTGATTATGTTGTTTGTATCGTTTCCCGGGTAGAAGGGCAATTTGGTCATTTTACATGCTATAATTAGTTTAATTGGTTAATTTGGGATACAGACGTTTCAATATTAGTGGGTCAAATTTGGGGTGTTAACAGATTCCCCTCGTTGGTGAATCTTGAGGAACTGAAGATAATCCAATGAAAAGAAGAGCATCCAAGAAAAGTCATCTCCAGCAGCGGGGTTTTATGCTCCGGGAATTTTAATTAGAACGGGGTAGCATGCTCCGTGGATTGATTCAGAACGGGGTAGTATGCCCCAAGTAAGTCTTATCGACACATGGGGTAATATGCCCCGGGAAAATCAATACATGGGGTAGCATGGCCCGAAAACCAAATAGGATCGCATGCCCAGCAGTGATTTTAATCATACGGGGTAGGATGCCCCAAGCGAGTCGTTTGTGGTAGCATGCCCCGGAAAATCAAAACACGTCGAAGGGTAGCTTGCCCCAATAGAGCAGAAGACACACAAGGGGTAGCGTGCCTCGAAAAATCACACAAAACGAATGGGGTAGCATGCTCCGAAAACATAGCGGGGTAGCATGCCTCGGGAAACAAGCACATCATATAATGGGGTAGCATGTCCCGGGGAACAAAAACATCATATAATGGTGTAGTATGCCCCAGGAAATCACAAACAAAATTAGTAGGGTAGTATGCCCCGAAAAATGGACCTGGGCTAACAAGCCCCAAAAACATATTTCACATAATGGGGCCACATGCCCTGGAAAACAAACTCAAATCTTGGGGTATCATGCTTCGAAAGATTGCGAAAAAATTAATGGGGTAGCATGCCCCGAGAAAGTAAAACACATACAAAAGGGTAGCAAGCCCTGACAAATGACAAACTATGCTTACAACGGGATAACATGGCCCGGAAAATTGACTCGAGGGGTAGCATGCCTAAAAAACAAACAATCACATAACGGGGTAACATGCCCCGGGGAAATCATTTCAAATCATGGGTTTGCATACCTTTTTTCAAAATTATGAACCTGACGGGCCCCGTATATGTGTGTTCATCAAGGAGTTTGCATACCTTTTTTCAAAATTATGAACCTGACGGGCCCCATATATGTGTGTTCATCAAGGATTAAAGTAACGTTCAGTGAGTGCCTTTCAACTTAATACAACCTGCTTTTGAGGAAGAGGTTCTCCTTTTTTTCTCTTTCTTTTCTCTTTCTATTTTGGTACTCGTGTTTGAGATGCGTGCCTTCATGCCAAGATGCTTCTGAAACTTTCTTCCTTTACAAGCAGGGATCCCATGGTTATATCTGAGTCCGAATTTTTACAGCCGAGAGCACAAAATCATAGTTGGTATCCTCTAGACAAATACACTACATTCATTATGGATGTAAATAAAATAAGTGAATGAACCTCAAATTCCATCTTTATCAACCCTCAAACTTTTACTAATGAAAGGTACCGGACCCGAGTCGGGCTTCCTAAGTTTTCATGACTCAGTCTTTATTTATTTCTTTTTTTTTTCCACGAGTACATAAAATCAGGTCTACGTAGTTCTTTTTACAATAAATTGACAGACTATACGTAGTATTTCTTCAATTGGTCCATGTTTACTGGCTCTGAAAACTCATTGCCGTCTAGAACTCTGATCTTTGTTGCACCTCCTGACAAAATTTCTTTGATAATATAAGGTCCAATCCATTTGGCCTTGAACTTTCTCCTTGGGTTATATACCGGTTGTCTGACTTCTTTCAAAACCACATCCCCTTCCTTCAGCCCTCTTTCTTGGACTCGTCTATTGAAACTTTGAGCTTTCCTTCTCTGATATCCTTGCACATGATATAAAGCCAATAACCTTTTCTTGTTTAGCAAAGCCAATTGATCCAATCTTTCTTGTATCCACTCTATCTTAGGTAACCCACTTTCCCGTGCCACTCTCAAAAACTGTACCTCCAATTCCACAGGTAATACAGCTTCCATGCCGTAAGCTAAAAAATAAGAGGTGGCACCTGTTGACGATCTAATGGATGCCCGGTATCCCCACAATGCTAATGATAACTTTGCCGCCCACTCCTTGCGCGTAGATATCATTTTCTCGAGTTTGGCCTTGACATTCTTATTGGCGGCTTAAACTGCACCACTGGTTTGTGGTCGGTAGGGCAATGACTTGTGTCATTTGATCCCGTACTTTTGGCATAACCTCTCGACATTTGCTTTGAAGTGAGGCCCATTGTCTGATATCAACTTGCTTGGAACACCATATCTACAGATGATGTTGTTAAGGATAAACTTTGCTACCTTCTCAGCATTCAGCACAACACATGACTCTACCTCTACCCACTTGGTGAAGTAGTCAATGCCCACCAGTATATACTCATGTCCGTCAGTTGCTCTTGGAGAAACCTTCCCAATAATATCAATGCCCCACACCGAGAAGGGCCAAGGAGACGACAGAGTTGTCAATGGAAGGGACGATTGGAGTTGTAGCTTCCCATGTACCTGGCATGTGTGGCAACATCTCACGAACCTTGCATAGTCAGCACACCCATCCGCAAGATTTTTCGAGCTAAGATATACCTCCCATGTGCAGACCTTCATCACCTCTATGAACCTTCTTCATTTTTCTAGCTCTTCCAAAAATCCTATTACTATGAATCTACCAGTTGCTCAAGATCCAGCAACCCACCCGCTTTCTCAAACACACTACCACATTTCCATAAAGCTAACCGGAACCGACTATGTCTTTTGGAGAGCCCAAATGGAGCTGTTTTTGGTCGGCTTAGGTGTTATAGGCTACACTGATGGGACATTCCTGTGCCCTGCACAAGAGATTCAACCGGTTCATGAAGGTGATTTGTCGGTGCCAAATCCTTATTATCAGAGATGGATTCTGCAAGATAGTCATATTTTAAGCTATATCTTATCTTCTGTAACCATGAAGGCTTTCTCCATTGTCGTCAACAAAAAGACGGCACGGGATGCTTGGCTTTCCTTGGAAGAATCTCTTGCATCTCCGAATAATACCCATGTCATGGCCATTCACATGGCGTTGCATCGACTGGAGTAAGGATCTGATGAATCGGTCCTGCGATTCCTCAACAGGGCCAAACGATCGGCTGATGAAATGGATGCTTTCAGTAAACTACTTACTCCAAATGATTTTAATGTGTATGTCTTCCGAGGCCTAAAACCTGAGTATATGCCTCTTGTTTTCTTCTCTTCAAACTCAACTTGAACTGGTTTCATTTTCTAAGTTGCAAAGCTTACTCATGAGTCATGAGTTTATGTATGATGATCCTTTGAAAGCCTTGAACATTGATTCTCCTACCTGACAATCTATTGTTTCTATTCCCAATGTGCATCCCACCCCTGCTGCTTATGTCACTCAGCGCACAAAACAATTCCCGCCATCAAAGGAGCGTGGTGGTAGTGATAGAGGTCGTGGCCGAGGAGGCCGTGGAGGTCGCGGCCGTGGACAGTTTTATGGTGGTCGTGGGCAGCATCCAAATTGGAGACCTGACTCTGGTCGTCCTCGCTACCAACTGTGTAGACGTTTTGGGCATGAGGCTTGGCAGTGTTATCAGCGCTCTCTGGCACCACCACCAAGTGCGCATATGGTTCAGGCCGGCCCTCCTTCTCCTGCTGCATTTTGTCCTTCAACATGATACCCTGACACCGGTGCTACCCATCACGTAACACCAGACTTCAACCAATTTTATCAATATGACGACTATCATGATGGCAACTTTTTCAGGTTGGCAATGGTGCACATCTGCCTATTGCTGGTATTGGCTCTAGATTTCTTCACTCTCCTGTTAAATCACTCTGTCTTTCAAATATATTGCATGTTCCTTCTACAACCAAGTCTTTCCCTTTAGTTCAAAAATTTACCCAAGATAATGGTGTCTTTTTTGAGTTCTATCCTAATTACTTTTGTATTAAGGATCAGGTCACCAGGAAAACTATCCTCACCGGACCGAGCAAACTATCCTCACCGGACCGAGCATTGATGGCCTTTACCAATTTCCTTCTCATTCAATAAAAAGGTGACTAGAGACATTTCTTACTATTCGTATGGGCTCTCTTGATTGGCATAGGCGACTGGGACATCCACAGACTCGCATTCAGAAAAAAATTCTGACAAGTCAAGGCCTCCATGTTCTTCCTTCTAAGAGTCATCAGTCTTGTTTACATTGTCCTTTAGGGAATTTGTCTAGGACCCATCTTTTAGTTTCCAATAAACGGGCTGCACGCCTTCTTGAGTTAGTTTATATGGATGTCTGGGGCCTTCTCCCAATCCGAGCTGTGATGGTCATGTTTACTATGTTTTATATGTTGATGACATTAGCAAATATATTTGGTGAAACGCCCCGACCAGTATTTACTATACACAGTAAACACGTGCCGGAACTGTAACGACCCAACCATACCAAGCCCAGCAAATAGTGTATACAACAGAAATCCGGGCTCAACAACCCAAAGTAAAAACAACAATAATAACTCAACCGGCCCAATGGCCCAATAATATCAACAAAACTGCACAGCGGAAGACTTAACAACTCACAAGACACTGTATGCGACACTGATGCAAACTATGGATCTGAGCCCTGTCCAAGGGATAACGCCGCAGCCTGTCTGGAATGCACCACACCTGTACCACAAATAACTCTTCCTACGGGATGAAAGCCCGCAGGTGAGGGGTGAGTCCGAAGTGCTCACCGATGAAGGAAAGACAATCAATATGAACACTAAAATTACTCAAGGTCAAACATAACAGTCAAACCAAAAGACAAGACCCAAAACCGGTCCAAGACCAAAAAGACTCAAACAAAATTCCAAGTTCCAATTTTATCTTTTCGGGCCCCGTCACGGATAAGCTAGGGGTCAGACCTGGTTATCAACATATTCCGGGTGCCAGACCAAATCCAGAAAACCCAGGGATCGACATCCCAAAAATACGAACCCAGGGATAGACATCCCAAAAATAATCACGGGATAGACATCCCAAGCATAGACATGCTTATCAAAAGTAACCCAGGTCAAGGCCACCACGAAATAGTCTTAAACCATCGAGTCGTACCACTACTTATCACGTGACAAATATATTATCATCATCAAAACCAAATCACAAGGATCAACATCCCTAACCAAAATACCGGGATAGACAACCCTATCCAAAATCAAGGATTGACATCCTTATCACCATTTATTACTAATTCCATTATACTTTAAACCAAAAGACGCAAGGATAAACATCCAAAAACCAACATGGGATAAACATCCCGACCACAATCAAGACAATGGGATAAACATCCGGAAACATAACACAAATGTAGCAACCAACAATGCAATAATCAACAAACACAATAACCGAGTAATACAGGCACATATTGAAGGAAATCCATCCTCACCTTGGCCTATTACTCAACTCCGGAGACAATAACCGGTCCGACGCCGGCTTCTCGGGAAACTGCCCGATATCCGAACCTATACCACAAAACAATATATACACATAAATGCACATAATCGGTATATTAAGATGCCCAACCTACGAAATAACCCATCCCGGTCATATATCCTTTATTATCATTTTTACCGAAAATATTATACCGTACGTATATCCGAATATAATTTCGGTACCATATTTTAATTAAAACTCTTTTCAAAATATTTTCATAAAATAATTATAACTTTCCAAAATTATAATCTCCATAATTTTTTGGAAAAATAATAACCTATTTATAATTTCCAAAAAATATATATAGTATTTATCTTTTTCTAAATATATATATAATAATATTTTCCAACACAAAATATAATTACCTTTAATTTTCAAAGTACATATTTATATACATATACCACAACCATAATTTTCCAAGGAAAAACAATATATATATTAAATTTCCAGAAATTAATTTCATGGTACATATATATTTTTCCAATTAATAATAGTTTTTTCAAAATAAAACTTAATTATTTATCAAAGTATATACATTTATATTTTCCTCAAAATACCAGAATTAAATTGACCATAATTTTCTTAAAGTAAATATGTAATTTTTTCCAAAATTATATATCAGATTATGAACAAATAAATAAATAAATATATATATATATTGTTTTTTTTAATTAAACGGACTGGGCCGTGAATAGTGCCGGCCCAGACCAAGGCAGCAGGCCTGCCAAAGTTCGGCCCAGTACCAACCCACAGCCCAAGCTAACCAAACAACCCAGCCCAATCAACAGCAGATCCAAGGCGCGACCCGATAAAGGAAACTGGTAGAACGCGGGTCTCACCTCGGGTTGCAGTGGCGCGATGGCAACAACAGGCTCGAGGAAGGGAAGCGAGCACACCCACAGCAGCGGCAGACGAGGGCGACCCCAAGGGCGGTGGAACCTCGGCGCGGCGACGGCAGGAGGCTGAGCAGCGACGCGGAAGAAGCAGATCCGCCGGCACGTCAGGCGGCGGAAGAGCTCGGGGCCGACGGGGGTGAGGTCGCGACGGCATGGCGAGCATACTGGTGGCGGCGGTGTGTCAAGACTCGGCCTGGAACGGTCCGGCGTGCACAGTAACCCTAGGAGAAGCCGAGGCGACGCACTGTTCATTCCTTTTTTTTCTTTTTCTGAATTTTCTTATTTTCTTTCTTTTCTTTTTCTGATTTTCTCTCTTTTTTTCTGTTTAATTTTTTTTTCTTCCTTTCTCTTTTTTTCCTTTTTACCCTCTGTTTTTCCGATTCATATTATTTTTATTTTTTTCTATTTTTTCCCTTTTTCTCTTCTTTTTTTTCTTCTTTTTTTTCTCTCTTTTTTCTCTTTTTCTCTCCTTTTCTTTTTCTCTCCTTTTCTTTTTCTTCTCCTCTTCCTCTCCTGGTTTCTTCTTTTATAAACGTAAAAATTACTGTGCAACACTGTACGACTTGTGAATCAGCAATAATGCAGCTTGTCTGCATTATTGAAGCGAGTCCGGTCCGGACCAGAAAATAAATGATACCCCCTTAGTTATTTTTCGGTGTGATTTTTCTGAGAATTCCGGGACCCGAAAAATCCTCGGAAAAATCACGAGCGCGGGAAAACTCTCGGTTTCGAAAAACGACGCCCGATTTTACCTTGAATTAATTACCCAAGATTAATTCAACAGTAAATCACGGTAAAAAGACTTTTACAGTCCCGGTATACCCGGGTTGTTACAGTCTACGCACCTTAAAAAGAATTTCGTCCCCGAAATTCCGTCTTATCCGTGGGTCCTACCACGGTAAGCTTCTGGCACACTCTGCCAGGTGTCCAACCTCAACCCGAGATACCGCTTATACCCTTAAGCGACATCTCGTCCTCTATAAAAACCAAACCTCATGACTGAGACACTCACTCTCAGCCATGGACTCTCCACTCCGATCTCGAACAACCTCAGACTCCGAGAACAACAGCTACATCGGCGGCACTGCTTTCCCAACAAGCTCCGATGAAGAATCTCCCAAGAAGCGGTTCAAAACCAACATCATCGGCCTGAAGGAACACATGGTTGTCTCCCCAAAACGGCGAAAGAAGCATGTCGGCAAGAAAGCTGAGGATCGAAAGGGCAAGGCGATAGCTGAGAGCAGCACTCCGCAGCAGACACTGACGCAGCTGAACGTCTCATTGAAGAAGATCAGCTCGGCGTTGTTGCAGATCGAACTGGCGTGCGCGGAGCTCTTCCCTCACATGAAAACCGTCCAAAAACTTGTAAAAGACTTAGAGAAGTAAGTAACTCAATAGAGTCCTTCTTCTCCGTTGTAAAACTATTATAAAATAAATAAAATAAGCTTTCTTTTTAAATCAAAAACTCTTGTGTTACGAAATCTCTCGTTAAACAGAAAAATAAAACATCTCAAAGCAAAATAAAAATCAACTATAAGAATATAAAATCAAATATAAAGAAATTAAAAACAAAACTCGTTTAACAAAATCAAAACAAAAAGAAATTAAAACAAAACATGTTTCCATGATCAGCGCCCAAATCGGTCCTAAGCATCCTCGATCCCGAGGAACGTGACATACGGAGCTAACGGTGACGATCACGAGAGCGTCCTGTGTCCCTCGAAGGAAACGTTACCCACTTGTTCATAATTTCCGCATGAGCCAAAAACGTCCGTCAAGTCTCGCATCTCTCCACGACGTCCGAACAGGTGTAAGCTTGTCGCACATGCACTCCACTCGAGGTGTGGTCCCATCAGTCTAACCTCAACGGTCATGAATGCATGTGATAAAAGATGCAGAAAAAATATAGAAAAACCATGAAAAGAAAGCACAAAGTAGCCAGGGCGAAAGAAAATCGTGATATGGAAAAGGGCTGAAAAACACTGGCATTGTAGCCCGAAAATCGTATAAAGTGACAAAGCAATAAATGAAGCAACGGCAAAATTTTCAAAAAGCAAATCCTGAAAATCGAAAACAGTAATCACGCTCCCCATAAGAGTATAAAAGAAACGGAGCGGTGAGGTGTAAATCATCAAAAGCATTTTAAAGCAACAAAACGCTAAGGCAAAAGAAACTATCATACTCAGAAAATCAAAACACCAACGCGTCAGAAACAACTTGCCTGCTCCCTCATCCGTCTTCTTCGTCGAAGGTGCCAACCTAGGCAGAAGAAATCGACTGGCCTACAGCATGGTCAACGAGCGTCCAGAAGAACTACCGAACGAGCTCGGCAGGATGCCGTGTCTAGTCTTCGTCGACGAACTCTACTCGTCCAGATCCTTCATCACTCCCATGGAAGAGACGTTCTTCCTGGAGCACCATGGCACTCTGAGGACCTCCTACTACGGCTCGGCAAACTCCATCATGTTCTTCATCTCTGAAAGACTTCAGGAGTTCAACCTAGAGTCCACTTGCCATACCCTGGAGCAAGGCACCTACTACCAGCTCTTGATGATAGCCCAGAGCATGCCCAGAGTCACTCGGTTGCCCGTAACTTGGCCAAAGGCCCGACTACTGGTGTGCAACTGCAGAGGAGTCGCTAGGCGTTCCCAAGAGTTCTCGCGTACCCTGAGAGACCTGAAGAACCAATACAAGGCAAACACGGTTCTTCTGATGGAGACCCAGTGGCAGCCTCAAGACGATCACGGTCTCATCCCACTCTGGTTCCCTCAAGCAAACCGGTTCGAGCTTCCTGGCCAGAACAACGCAGGCAGCATGTGGTTCTTATGGAGCGACAGCATCCAAGTCAACATCAACAACGACCCCACTAGCTTCAGGGTCAACGTCGTTCCAAGGCGATAAATGTATTTTTCTATTTATAAAATATCAATGTAATATTTCTGTCTGTAATCAAAATATTAGTATTATTAATAATATTTATATTTCCGCTTATCTATGGCATCATTTACCTCTTATGTGTATGTTCTGCGACAGCTGGCGTCCCTTGACTGGATCCATAATGCACTAACTAAAATAATATAAAATAATAAACAAATGGAGCGAACTATGCAAACAAGACAACAAACACACAAAGACTGCCCAATAAGACCTAATGCCCGCTCCGCTACCAAAATGAAACGCCCCGACCCGTATTTACCGTACACAGTAAACACGTGCCGGAACTGTAACGACCCAACCAAACCAAGCCCAGCATACAGTGTATACAACAGAAATCCGGGCTCAATAACCCAAAGTAAAAACAACAATAATAACTCAACCGGCCCAATGGCCCAATAATATCAACAAAACTGCACAGCGGAAGACTTAACAACTCACAAGACAATGTATGCGACACTGATGCAAACTATGGATCCGAGCCCTGTCCAAGGGATAACGCCGCAGCCTGTCTGGAATGCACCACACCTGTACCACAAATAACTCATCCTACGGGATGAAGGCCCGCAGGTGAGGGGTGAGTCCGAAGTGCTCACCGACGAAGGAAAGACAATCAATATGAACACTAAAATTACTCAAGGTCAAACATAACAGTCAAACCAAAAGACAAGACCCAAAACCGGTCCAAGACCAAAAAGACTCAAATAAAATCTCAATTTTTAATTTTATTTTTCCGGGCCCCGTCACGGATAAGCTAGGGGTCAGACCTGGTTATCAACATATTCCGGGTGCCAGACCAAATCCAGAGAACCCAGGGATCGACATCCCAAAAATACGAACCCAGGGATAGACATCCCGAAAATAATCACGGGATAGACATCCCAAGCATAGACATGCTTATCACAAGTAACCCAGGTCAAGGCCACCACGAATCAGTCTTAAACCTTTGAGTCGTACCACTACTTATCACGTGACAATTATATTATCATCATCAAAACCAAATCACAGGGATCGACATCCCTAACCAAAATACCGGGATAGACATCCCTATCCAAAATCAAGGATTGACATCCTTA
Source organism: Turnera subulata (assembly GCA_028386065.3). Lineage (NCBI taxonomy): Eukaryota > Viridiplantae > Streptophyta > Magnoliopsida > Malpighiales > Passifloraceae > Turnera > Turnera subulata. Next base: position 13,452 of record JAKUCV010003593.1, read on the forward strand.
TCACCATTTATTACTAATTCCATTATACTTTAAACCAAAAGACGCAAGGATGAACATCCAAAAACCAACATGGGATAAACATCTCGACCACAATCAAGACAATGGGATAAACATCCGGAAACATAACACAAATGTAGCAACCAACAATGCAATAATCAACAAACACAATAACCGAGTAATACAGGCACATATTGAAGGAAATCCATCCTCACCTTGGCCTATTACTCAACTCCGGAGACAATGACCGGTCCGACGCCGGCTCCTCGGGAAACTGCCCGATATCCGAACCTATACCACAAAATAATATATACACATAAATGCACATAATCGGTATACTATGATGCCCAACCTGCGAAATAACCCATCCCGGTTATATATCCTTTATTATCATTTTTACCGAAAATATTATACCGTACGTATATCCGAATATAATTTTGGTACCATACTTTAATTAAAACTCTTTCCAAAATATTTTCATAAAATAATTATAACTTTCCAAAATTGTAATCTCCATAATTTTCCGGAAAAATAATAACCTATTTATAATTTCCAGAAAATATATATAGTATTTATCTTTTTCTAAATATACATATAATAATGTTTTCCAACACAAAATATAATTACCTTTAATTTTCAAAGTACATATTTATATACATATACCACAACCATAATTTTCTAGGGAAAAATAATATATATATTAAATTTCTAGAAATTAATTTCATGGTATATATATATTTTTCCAATTAATAATAGTTTTTCCAAAATAAAACTTAATTATTTATCAAAGTATATACATTTATACTTTCCTCAAAATACCAGAATTAAATTGACCATAATTTTCTTAAAGTAAATATATAATTTTTTCCAAAATTATATATCAGATTATGAATAAATAAATATATGTATATATATTGTTTTTTTAATTAAACAGAATGGGCCATGAATAGTGCCGGCCCAGACCAAGGCAGCAGGCCTGCCAAGGTTCGGCCCAGCACCAACCCACAGCCCAAGCCCAAGCTAACCAAACAACCCAGCCCAATCAACAACAGAACCAAGGCGCGACCCCATAAAGGAAACGGGTCGAACACGGGTCTCACCTCGGGTTGCAGCGGCGCGACGGCGACGATAGGCTCGAGGAAGGGAAGCGAGCACACCCACAACAGCGGCGGACGAGGGCGACTCGAAGGGCGGTGGAAGCTCGGCGCGGCGACAATAGGAGGCTGAGCAGCGACGCGGAAGAAGCAGATCTGCCGGGTTTGTACGCGAGTCGACGGCGCGTCACGGCACGTCAGGCGGCGGAAGAGCTCGTGGCCGACGGGGGTGAGGTCGCGACGGCACGACGAGCATACTCGTGGCGGCGGTGTGTCGAGACTCGGCCTGGAACGGTCCGGCGTGCACAGTAACCCGAGGAGAAGCCGAGGTGACGCACTGTTCATTCCTTTTTTTTCTTTTTCTGAATTTTCTTATTTTTTTTCTTTTCTTTTTCTGATTTTCTCTCTTTTTTTCTGTTTAATTTTTTTTTCTTCCTTTCTCTTTTTTTCCTTTTTCCCCTCTGTTTTTCCGATTCCTACTATTTTTATTTTTTTCTATTTTTTTTCTTTTTTCCTTTTTCTCTTCTTTTTCTTCTTTTTTTTCTCTCTTTTTTCTCTTTTACTCTCTTTTTCTTTTTCTCTTTTTTCTTTTTCTTCTCCTCTTCCTCTCCTGGTTTCTTCTTTTATAAACGTAAAAATTACTGTGCAACACTGTACGACTTGTGAATTAACAATAATGCAGCTTGTCTACATTATTGAAGCAAGTCCGGTCCGGACCAGAAAATAACTGATACCCCCTTAGTTATTTTCCGGTGTGATTTTTCTGAGAATTCCGGGACCCGAAAAATACCAACTTAGGTCCGAAAAATCCACGGAAAAATCATGAGCGCGGGAAAACTCTCGGTTTCGAAAAACGACGCCCGATTTACCTTGAATTAATTACCCAAGATTAATTCAACAGTAAATCACGGTAAAAAGACTTTTACACTCCCGGTAAAAATTAAAAATTTTACCCGGGCTGTTACATTTGGTTTTATCCAATACAGCACAAATCAGAAGTATTTAATGTTTTCCAATTTTTCCAAAAGTGAGTGCTTCATATACATATACTCACCACCCCAATCACTCTGAAAATAGTCTTAATTTTAGCATCAAATTTTCTCTCTACAAATATTTTCTCAACAATGGAATTGATCATCGCATTATGTGCCCCCACACACATGAACAACATGGGGCGGTTGAACATCGACATTGGCATATTGTCGAGACTGGTCTTACTCTTCTTGCAACAGCTAATGATCCAAAATGATTCTGGCACTTTTCCTTTGATACTACTATGTTCTTGATTAATCGTTTGCCCTCTCCAGTTAATGAAAATAAATCACCTTATCAATGTTTTTTCAACCAGACTCCTAATTACTCTTTCCTTCCGGTGTTTGGATGTTTATGTTACCCATTTTAAGGCCTTACAATCGTCACAAAGTAGATTATCATTCCACTACTTTGTGTGTTTTTGGGGTACAGTCCTGCTCACCTAGGTTTTCGATGTTATGATCTAAAACATAGGCGTTTCTACATAGCACGCCATGTCAACTTTATCGAGTCTGTCTTCCCTTTTTCCACTCAACATGAGGTATTGTCTCACAGTACAAATTCTGATGGAGCCTGGATTTTTGTCCCACTTCAGGTATTCTTCCCTGCATTACAACAAGATGCATCTACTGGTCAGTCCTTATCACCCTCTAGTCCAACCGAGGTATTATCTACTCCTAAAACTCCTGTTTCTATGCAATCCTTATCGTCACCAACAACACCTGTTCAGTCGGCCTTAGTCTCATGCGACTCCTCACCAACTACAACCAGCCCAACACAGAGTCCACCTAGACCTTTTTCTCCTCTACCAAATGCTACCTCTTCTTCTTCGAGTCCAACTTCAACTCACCCTCCAATTTCTCACCAAAGTCCACCACAACAACAACCTGCTAGACAACATAAAATGACCCTAAGACAAAACCGTAATCCTCCATCTCGGTACTCTCCCTCCACTCATGTTGCCCAAATCACCCAAACACAACAACAGGAACCGACATGTTTCTCTACTGCCGATAAGTCACCTGAATGGCGTCACGCCATGGTAGATGAAATGAATGCCTTGATTAAAAATTAAACTTGGACACTTGTTCCCTATAAACCTAGCATGAATTTAATTGGTTGTAAATGGGTCTACTGTATGAAACGCAAGTCTGATGGCAACATTGAAAGGTATAAAGCTCGCTTGGTAGCAAAGAGTTCCATCAACGCGTTGTAATTAATTTTCAGGAGGCCTTTAGTCCTGTTGTGAAACCTGCAACCATAAGGCTGGTTCTTGCTTCGGCACTTTCCAGAAGCTCGACTCTCAGTCAACTTGATATTCGTAATGCCTTCCTTCATGAAACTCTGCAGGAAAGAGTTTACATGGTGCAACCACCGGGGTTTGTTGATTCTTCTAGCCCTTATCATGTCTGGTTACTGCAAAAATCTTTATATGGGCTCAAACAGGCCTACGTGCATGGTATTCTCGACTAACTGATTTCCTGTTGCTTCAAGGCTTCTCCATCTCCAAGTCTGATCCTTCTCTACTCATCTACAATCAGTATGGCATACATGTTTTTATCCTTGTTTATGTTGATGACATTATTGTCACAAAATCAGATTCAACATTCGTCAATGATTTACTGCTTCGACTAGGTCGCACGTTTGCCTTTTGGGCATTGAAGTGACCTATACATCTACTGGTGCACTGCTGACCCAAACAAAGTATGTTCGAGAACTATTGTCAAAAGCAGGTATGGAAACCTGTAAATCAGTGCCCACTCCTGCAGCTACTTCTCTAACCTTGCTCAAAGACGATGGAGATTTATTATCAGATCCCACTATATATCGCCAATTGGTTGGCTCCCTTCACTATTTATCTATCACAAGACCGGATATTTTCTTTTGTTGTAAGCAAAGTTAGTCAGTTTATGAATGCTCCTACTCAGACTCATCTTGTTGTTGTGAAAAGAATTCTGAGATATTCGTAGAATACCATCCACTACGGTCTTGCTCTTCATCGTTCAGCTTATAGGTTTTCACAGATGCGGACTGGGCAGGTTGTCTGGATGATAGGAAGTCCACTGCAGGCTTCCTTGTGTTCTATGGCGGCAATCTTCTTGCATGGGCATCACGAAAGCAACGAAGGCTCGCACGATCTTCCACTGAGACGGAATATAAAGCTATGGTAGACAGAACAGAAGGATTGGTGTGGACCAAGACTCTTCTATTGGAGTTAGGAGTACCAATGTCGAAGCCCATTCTTCGAAATTAATTAATACCGAGTTAATCAAGCAAGTTAATTAATACCAGAAAGCTAATATTTTAACGAAGTTGGCTTCAATTAGATATGATGCAGGGGAAAAAAATTCATATATATCAATATCAGATTAACAACCGCGCTAAAGAATGCGAAATTATGTGGCAGCTTTCCCTTAAGTTTATCTAAAAAACAACGTTGCTATAATTTCAGAAGTTGGTTTCTTCTTTTCTGCCTTTAAATAATTTCAGAAGTCGTACCGACTCCCACATCAGCCAATAACATATTACTATTTCCGCCGAATTTTACTGACCCTAGTTTTATTTTGTTGATATAGACACACATGGGTCAACATATTGGCACCTTAAAAAAATAAAATGAAAGCATATATCTTGGCCTTTTATAGTTTTTTTAGTATATTCCTAAACTCGGGTTGGTAAGGCTTGTTCCGCCCAAATGCCAACTTAAACAATGTATTCTATTAATTTCTAGATGCAAATCAAGACGGTACAGGTTTTTTTACGACGATAAATTATGTAAAAAATCACATGCCATTTGGGCATATAGCATATGTGACTTTTTTTTTCTTTTTGGGAATGAATCATAATTAAAATGTTGGAGATTTAGAGTTAAGAAGGCAGAGGCATTTTGTGCTGCATTTTTGAAGTAAAAAAGCGTCTCACTTCACCCCCCACCATAACAAGCGATTCATTACCCGAAAGGGCAAGAAAACTATGGAAGTGGAACAAGTTCTACACATGAAGGGAGGAGTAGGAGAGTATAGCTACTACAAGAACTCGCTAATTCAAGTCTCTTTCACTCCCTCTGATCTTTTCTAACAAAAACTAATTTGGTTCCTTCTTTCTTATTTTTCTTTTACCATAACTATTTTGGTTCTTTGTCACTTGATACAGAAATATGTCATATTAAAGACGAGGCCTGTATTAGAGGAGGCTGTGACGCAGCTTTGTAGTGAAAGCTCGACAGAAAATTGCTTCAAAATGGCAGACTTGGGATGCTCTTCAGGGCCCAATACCTTACTGCCATTGTGGGAAATCATGGAAACCATCCACTCTACTTGCCGCAGAATGAATCATCAGAAGGCACCTGCACTACAGTTTTTCCTCAATGATCTTCCAGGGAATGATTTCAACACTGTTTTTAGGTCATTACTACCAAAATTTTACGACAAGCTTGAGAAAGAGAAGTTTGACAAACTGGGGCCTTGTTTTGTTGCTGCGATGCCAGGGAGTTTCCATGGAAGACTCTTTCCTGACAATTCCCTTCACTTTGCCCATTCCTCTTACAGTCTACATTATCTATCCCAGGTTGGTTGGGGTTGGATATCTCAAGTAGAGAACATATCTTTGTTATCTTTAGCAAGTGCTGATTAAGCTGGTTTACAGGTACCTGCAGGGCTTGTAAGTGAATCTGGAGTGCCCTTAAATAAAGGGAACATTTGCTTGGCCAAAACTAGCCCTCCAAGTGTACACAAAGCGTATGAAGACCAATTTGAGAAAGATTTCACATCTTTTTTAATTTCACGCTCATTGGAGATGGTTTCTGGAGGCCGGATGGTCCTTACCTTCATGGGTAGAAGTGCTCATAATCCAGCTTGCAAATACGGATCCGAAATTTGGCAGGTTGTCGGTGATGCTCTCAGGGAGATGGTGGATGAGGTATGGATGCATATGTCTTCTATTCTATGCCACTCCAAGGAGATTAAGTTCGCAGGAAATATGATTCTAGCTTAAGAAAATCATATAAAACTTGGAGCCTCTTCTTGGCTTTTGAGTGGGCTCCGCTATTGATTGTTGGTTTCGGCTTCGGATTAACCATTAGTTTCGATCCAGTTCCGTTACTTAAAATTGTTGGTTTTTGACCCAAGCCTTTTAGTAACCCAGAAAGCTGTCCTTTTAATGGTTTGTTTTGTTTTTGGTCAGTTACCATTGGTCGATTTCAAAGGATAGATATAGCTTCAATATTGGTGATGGATTTCTAGAAGGTTTTACTGGATATTTAGCATCGATTATGTTAAACTTTTGAAAATTAATTGCTCATTATTAATCAACTCGATTTTTACTCAATGCTCTGTTTTTTTATATCAATCTTACCATATTGTTAACCAGAAGAAAACACTCAACATATGAATTCTCACTTTGGTATTTCAATTTGACACTCTTAATTTCGTCTAGACTACGAAGCACACTTGCGTAGAGGTTCATATCCAACTCGCAAGCAATTTGCAGCTGCAAGCTTTGTCCATATCACTAAATTATGACTGGTTGAATGTGATTTAGGGAAAAATTGAAGAATGGAAGTTGGACTCGTACAACATTCCATCACACAAGCCTTCTGCCCAAGAGGTTAGGCAGCTGATTCAAAGAGAAGGAACGTTTAATATAACACGGTTCGAAGAGGAAGAGGTAAGTTGGGATGCTAACATAGAAGATGGCAATGAAGAGTTGGTGTTTGATAAATGGGCCAGAGGGAAATTTGTCTCCAATTATATGAGAGCCGTTACAGAATCCATGCTGACAAGTCACTTTGGGAGTGCAATAATGGATGGTTTATTCGATCGAGCTTCCTCAAAGTATGCAAATTACCTGGAGAAAGGAATAGGTTTATTTCATAATCTGGTTATCACTTTGGTAAAGAAGTGATTTCATTCTATTATGAGCTATTTTTTCTGTGGCATATATCGGTTGGCGGAGAACTGTCGCGTAATAATGACATGGGCAATCTTTCGGCTATTCCGATAAGGCAATGGTTTGCAGGGTTAAGGACTTGTTTGTTTGTGATTATTTGGTGTGCTTGTGTGAAATAATTAAATGAAGATCCAACTTTGTGCTGCTTATATTTTTTTTTTTTTTTTGATAGAAAGAGCCATCATCTTCATTAAGATAAACAGATCTACAGATCTGAATGGTACAAATCAAGATCTAGAAAGTAAAAGTATAAGAAAAAACTTACAACAAGAATTCCTTCAGATCTATTACAGAACTACTGAACAATAAATCTTTATCCTTAAAAAAGGATTAGCAATAGCACAACAATTCCAAATGGAGCATAGTTTCAGATCTAGCCCGTGCTGCAAATACCACACATCAAAGTGGAAATTTTGTTGTTCTTGAGCTTCCATAAGAGAGAGAAAAAATTCTTCCTGAAAAGATTTTTCAACAGGACTCTTGACTTTCTTTGGCTTCTTCACAAAAGAACCATCAACCTCACCAGAATATGTGAGAACTACCTCCATTAAAAGAGTAAGAAACCCACAAGAAGGGAAAAAAATCCACAAAGTGGGTAGAAAATCCAACCAAGTGGATAGATCTGGTGAACTTATTAAAACTGAGAAAGAAAGCAAAGAAAAAAATGGAAATTGGAAGGGAAGGAGGCTGCCCGAAGGCAGCCTCTTGGGGGCTTCTTCAATCTACTCCTAGAGAGAGATGAGAGAAAAAAACTTTTAGAGAGAGAGACCGCAACGACGGTTTTTTAAGACTGCTTATATTATTAGATGGTTAAATTTGTTTAGTGCATGTACTCTTAAAGGTTGGCATTTATTTTTTGAATGTACTATATATTTGTGACATGAAATTAATTGCAAAAAGTCGTCTATATTGTTTCATGTAGTACAAACAAATTATGACCTAAAATTTTCGTCAAATTAATACCTTAATGTTAATATTTCAGCAAGGATGGCTTCAATCTGATAAAAGAGATACAAATTCGTAGACATTAGATTAACACTCAGGCTAACTAGAGAAATCCAAAACTATGTAGTAGCTTTCACTGACTTTTAAGTTTACCTAGTGTACATGCAAAAGCTACATTGGAGGCATCAATGAGGAACATGGTGACAAAGATAAATTTAGACATGGCAAGCTTACTTTCATAATCAAGTTCAAGATTCGATCCCACAAGAAATTCAAGAAGAGATGGAGATCAAGCTTGTCAAAGATGCTCAAAGTTTCTGGATTGCATAGTTTCATAAATAAATTCATATCATGAGTTCTACAAGTCGGATTGCTACGATCTTGGACTCTCTAGAAAGCTAAGAGAAAGATCTACAACTTTGCTGTGGAGCCTAGAAGCTGAATCTGCCGTTTTCTTTTTCTAAATTCCAGCGACTGACATATTTTGTCCAAAAGTTCAGTTTGGGTTTATTATTTGGCTTAAGTGCTTTTAGTTGGATTTTATTATTTGTTGGGTTAATAATTTCATCTTGGACTATATTTGGGTTATTATTTTTGGACTTCAGTTTATTTAGTTGGGTTTTAATTAGTCTAATAAGTTGTTGGAATTAAAAAGTCAAACCTAGTCCATGTTGGAGTTATGGGAGCTGACTTTAGGTTAGTATAAAAAGGTTATTATAGAGTCAAAAATGTGGTTAACATGATGATTTAGTTAAAAAAAAAAATTGCCCTTTGAGGTTTTCTTTGATTGAGTGATTCAATCTTTTGAGAGAGTGATTCTCTTGCTTTTACTTTAGGGATGGAGTTTAACTTATCAGGTTATTATACTGGTGGCATTAATTCCTTTTCTTATGTTCTAATTCCTTTGTTGCCTAATTCTTTATTGAGTTTAGGAGGTGAAGAATAGATCACAGAAGCCCTAGTTTGATTGAGTTTGAAGATCGGAACATCTGATAGTTACGGAGGTGACACTAGTGCTGATTCTAGGGTTGTTGCCATATCATCTTTTGGTAGCGGAGCCAAGGTTTCAATCAATCACATCCTTTGTGTTTTTGTTTCTGTTCTTGTGTTCTTTTCAATTCGTGGCCTTTGTTTTCAGTAAATTTAGTTCCAGTTTCTTGTTCCTCCTTGTGTTGTTCTTCTGTCGACTTTTATACATATACATATACATATATATGTATATATATATATATATATATATATATATATATATATATATATATATATATGTGTGTGTGTGTGTGTGTGTGTGTGTGTGTGCGTGTGTGTGTGTATGTATGTATATATAAAGAGTTTGTCAATTTTAATTATTGTTTAGTCGATAATTATAATACAAAAAAAAAAGAGAAAAGCTTCAAGTCGATTTGGTGGGAGTTGATTGGAATTGGAAATCGTTGGATTGGATTGCAAGTGTCAAATTCTTATTACAGGAGGCTGAATTGATTTGTTGATTGAAATAAAGAAGAGAGTGTGTTTGTTGTTGATGTTATCGCAATTCGTGTAGCAGACACCTACCCGAACTTATTTGAATTTGTTGTTGTCGCAATCAGTATAGCAGATATCTCCACGAAGTTTTTATTTATTTATGTTGTCGAGATTTGTGTAGGAACGTGCTATACAAATCTTATTGTTTTACTTATTTTTTTTCTTTTTTTCTTGCGATTTATGCTTTTTTTGTGTTGGGTGATTTTTGTGTCATAATTGCTCAATTTGCCAATAATTCACATACATTACCTTGTTCTTGTGTGTGATCTTTCTTTCTTTCTTGAAGTCTTATTTTGCCTCTAGATTTTGTTAACCTTTCTTTCTTTCTTTCTTTAGGATTTCTTAGCTTCTTGAATTAAGTGTTGCAGGTTTAATTGCTTGATTTTATTTGATTTGATCCCGACTTGTAAAATTGAGACAGAAGCAAGAGTGGTAAAAGGTTGAGTGTGACATCCATTGCCAAGAGAGAATAAATACGAGTGAGACACATGAAGAATTATTTTCTACTAACATTTTCTTGCAGGTGATATATCATGGAAAATTTGAGATTTGATAGAGGACGCAGAACGTCCTTAGCTGATTTGTCGCATCTTCCTGATGGAGCATTGAAATGGTTAGAGAGGGGAAGAGTCTGGAAGTTGAGTCATGTGCACTATAGTCATGTTGAAGACGATTTTGACAAGTATGGAGAAGAAGCATGGCGTCATGACCAATCTAGTGAAAGAGGAGGACGAAATGCACAAAACAGATACTACCATCAAGACTATGCAAGAGAGAAGTATCGAGGCTGTAGAATTGAATGCCATAAGGAATGTGCCAGAGAGGATTACTGAACTGGTAGAGTCAAATGCCATAAAGAATGCCTTGAAGACAAAAAAAAGTTCCAGCGAGTGTCTAAAAGGCATGAGAGAAGATGCTGCAAATCTCATAAGAACATTAGAAGCTTGGGCGAAGTATGAGGAAGAGAGGAAGACTGAGAGTCTTGCAATAGGTGAGCCAAAGAGGAAGGCTGAGAGCCTTGTAAAAGGTGACGAGAGCGCAAATGAAATAAAAGAGAGGAAAAGAAAGAGGAAGCTGGGAGTGTGAGAAGAAAATAGATAAAAGAAGCCTCAAAAGAGATTGTCTGCTACACGAATTGCATAAGAGAGAGAGATAAAAGAAGCCTCAATCGTAACTTGTTTCTTTTCAAAAGAGAGAGAGAGAGTGAAAAGAAACAAGTTATGATTGCACAAGAGAAAGATGTGAGGGGTGATTATGAGGAAAAGAAGAGTTTGCTTATACTTTTGTATAAGGAAGCTTGGTTTAAATCTAACATTACCCATTGTCTTTCTAGTTTTGTTGTTATTTCTTTGCAAAATTTTTGGGATGCTTGCCCTAAGGTGTTGTTGTGACATGGAGTGTTAAAACTTCCGTCAAGCTGTCTGCAAATGGAACAAGTAGAGGATATTGATCATGGAGGAAATAGACAATTATAAATGATGAGGTGCATCAATGATAAAGCTTACAAGATTGCTTTGCAAGGTGACTATATAGTGAGTGCTACTTTTAATATTGTTCATATTTCTCCATTTGACAATGCAGGTTCAGATTCGAGGGTGAATCTTTTTGAGGAGGGAGCAAATGATGCAAATCACCTAGGCAAGCTTAGAGACTTAGAAAATGGTGCATGCAAAGGCTACATTGGAGGCATTAATGAGGAGCATGGTGACAAAGAAAAATTTGAACATGGCTTACTTTCAGAATCAAGTCCAAGATTCGAACTCACAAAAAATTCAAGAAGAGATGGAGATCAAGCTTGGCAAAAATGCTCAAAGTTTCTGGAACGTGCAATTTTATAAATAAATTCATATCCCGAGTTCTACAAGTTGAATTGCTACGATCTTAGACTCTCTAGAAAGTTAAGAGAAAGAACTACAACTTTTCTGTTGAGCCCAGAAGCTGAATCTACCGTTTTCTTTAATTAAATTCCAGTTAAATTCGACTGACAGATTCTATCTAGAAATTTGGTTTGGGTTTATTATTTGGACTTAAGGTCTTTTAGTTGGATTTTATTATTTGTTGGGTCAATAATTTCGTCTTGGACTATATTTGGGTTATTATTTTTAGTCTTTAGTTTATTTAGCTGGCTTTATTATTTTTTGGGTTTTAATTAGTCCAATAAGTTGTTGGATTTAAAAAGTCAAACCCTAGTCCATGCTGGAGTTATGAGAGCTGACTTTAGGTTAGTATAAATAGGTTATTATAGAGTCTAAAACGTGGTTAACATGATGATTTGGGTAAAAAAATTGCCCTTTGAGGTTTTCTTTGATTCAGTGATTCAATCTTTTGAGAATAGACCACCGAAACTCTAGTTTGATTGAGATTGAAAATCAGAACATCTGATATTTACGGAGGTGACACTAGTGCTGATTCTAGGGCTGTTGTCGTATCATCTTTGCAACACTATCAAAACAAAGCTAGATAACACCTCCTAATCAATCAAAGCCACAGCCTCCAAGATCAGAAATCAATTCATCCAAAATTAGGATTTCAGTAACTATCTCTATCACCTCAAAACAAAACAAAGTTGTTAAGCAACAATAGAGTAATAATCACTAGGAGTCTTGCAATGCCACAAGCAAATTAATTACTTGATAAGTAAATAAAAGTCCTAGAATAAACATGAGAGAAATCACATCGATCTTGCAAAGAAACCATGGAAAGAAAAATTCAAATTTATTATCAAATATCAAATAGTCATGTGTTGTAAAATATGAACCCAAAGGGTCTTATTTATACTAGTCTAATACTAAACCCTAATGGACTTGGAATAATAAAATAAAATAAAATAAAATAAAATAAAATAAAATAAAAGGGTTTGAGGTTTTCTTTCCTTTATTTCTTTGCAAGATTGATGTGATTTGTCTTGTTTATTTCAGGGATTTTGTTTACTTATCAGGTAATTAATCTACTTATAGCGTTGTAAGACTCCTAGTGATTATTACTCTATTATTGCTTAACAACTTTGTTTTATTTTGAGGTGAAAGAGGAAGTTGTTGAAATCCAGATTGGTTGAATTGATTTTGATCTTGGTGTCTCGATTGATTAAGAGGTGCCATCTGGCTTTGTTCTGGTAGTGTTGTCGTATCATCTTGCAAAGATGATACGACAACAACTCTAGAATCAGCACTAGAATCACCTCCGCAACTATCCGATGTCCCAATCTTCAATCTCAATCAAACTAGGGGTTTTTGTGATTAATTCTTCACCTCTTAAACTCAATAAAGGATTAGGAAACAAAGGGTAGAACACAAGGAAAAGAATCAACGCCACAAGTATAATAAGCAGATAAGTTAAACTCAATTCCTAAAGTAAAAGCAAGAGAATCGCTCTCTCAAAAGATTGAATCACTCAATCAAAGAAAACCTCAAAAGGAATTTTTTTCTCAAATCATCATGTTAATCACGTTTTTGACTCTATAATAACCTATTTATACTAACCTCGAGTCAGCTCCCATAACTCCAACATGGACTAGAGTTTGACTTTTTAAATCCCACAACTTATTGGACTAATTAAAACTCAACAAATAATAAACCCAACTAAATAATCAAAACTTTCCCCACACCAACAAGTGAGCCCCACTTTGATGATGTGATACCAAAAAAGTTATCACATCATCAAACCTCGTGAAATCCGATAAAAAGACCAAAATATAAAATATATAATGAATAGAAGGATGAAATCCAACTAAATTATTAAATAGAGATGAATTTGGAAAATAAGAGATGAAATAAAGCATTAGTCTATAATTTTAACAGACACACTTACGACATCAGCCAATAATATATTAAAACTTGCCCAGAATCTTATTGATATACAGATATTGGTTAACTTATTGGCACATTAAAGAAATGTGTTGGTAAGGCTTTTTTCTATCCAAAGGCCAACTTAAACAATGTATCCTATTTCCCTTTTTTTACCAGCTAGCCAATCTGCTGATTGATTAGCCTCACGGGCAAGCTTTGCGTGTTTAACGATAAACATACAAATAGCCATAAGTAAACCAGCAATGGGGCCTACCTATAAGACACTTGGTGGGTGGGATTTGACTCTCTTACATACTTCAGTTGTAATAAAAACTAGGAATTAAAAGTGTCGAATACTTATTAATAATTTAAATACTGTTGTAAATGGAGTGTAATAATACTATGAAACTTGATGATGAAGAAGAAGAAGAAAACATAAATAAGGAGAAGAGGAAGAAATGATAAGTTGGAGCAGGAAGAGCTCGCTTCAGTTCATTCATTTTTTCTTTCTTGAGCTGTGTATATATATATAGCATAATGTTAGGTACAACAGTATTCAACATGTTTTATAACACGTTTTATAACACTCCCCCTTGAATGCTGTTGTACTTTGGGTAGAATACGCTTTCTAGGATAATTGGCTCATTAAAAACCTTACCAAGAAAAATCCAGTGGGATAAAAACTTGGTGAAGGAAAAAAGAGTGCAGTACGTATTCTACTCCCCCTCATTTTGGCCTCTCTTGATTTCTGGATGTCGTTGCATGCCAATCATCCTTATCAACTTTCAGTGACATTTGGTGACAGATGCCATGTCCGCTCACTTTTGAAACATCGCTATTTTAATTGGACAGCGTTGGCAACATTATCTTCATAATTTGTTGTTGGAACATCTTCCTTGTTATCTTGCTTTTGTGGTCCCGATGAAATAGCAATTTCATGTGTAAAACACGTAGCAGATGTCCGTCTGTGCTTTCTGTGGATCAAATAAAGGATCTGCATCTGCAAAACCAACTATATTCTCTTCGGGTTTACAGGGTTAACATAATACCATATCTGTTATACCCCGAAGATAAGAGCAAAGTTATATTTTGCTAATAGGCTTAAATCAAAAACTTCAGGCTTTATGTTACTAGTAATATAAATTGTACTTTGATAGGGTACTTCTGGACCAATCTAATTCCTTTATAAGATTTTTCCATCTCAAAACATAGTACGGCATTTGGAAGCCTCTTCAGGAGTTCCAATAATATTTAAACAAAATAATGGAACAACACAAGCAAAAATAAATTCATGCATATACTCATTTATATAATACATATCCAAATTTGGTTCGAACCATGTAAAGATCAAATTATTTTAATTTTGTATATTCCCGGGAATTAGTTGCTTCAAACAGCTTGGATCCTTTAGGGATTCACATGTATATGTCATGACTTATGGATCCGTAAAAATAGGCTGTAAAGGCATCCACTAGATGCATTTCTAATTCTTTTCATATAATGCCAGAATTATCAAAATTATTGCATCCACCACAGGGGAGTATATCTCTTCACAATTAATACCAGGTCATTTGGGTAAAACTTTGTGCTACAAACCGTGCTTTATATCTCATTATTTATTCCCTTTTCCGCACAAATACCCTTTATGACCGATCAATTTTACACCATCTGGTGTACGGACTACAGGTCCGAAAATTTCTCGCTTCATAAGCGAGTCTAACACAGCCTTATGTTTTTTTATTTTAGCCAATCTTTCTGCGCCTACATTCATCAACAGATGTAGGTTCATGGTCCTCATAATATTTAGCGCTATATAAAATAAATAAATAAAAATAGTATTCCGTCGACGGTTATTTCACATCGGTTCCATCTTATTTCTGACACTGTATTTGAGATCTCATCATACTTATTTATTTCAGGTACCTGAGTTACCTCTGGAACTTTATCAACTGTGTCAGAAAACCTCTTCTGGAGGATTTTCCTCTACTTGTGGACCTTTAATTTGAACCTCTACTGGAGGTCTTATTTTCTCACTGGGGCCATCTTTATTTCTTTGCTCCTTTTTCTTTATCGAGAATTTGTCTTTGGAACCGAGCATATTCTACGCTTCTGGTGTACTTTGGATTCATTTAGAGCAGGAGCATTCGCAGCTGGTATGGTCACATTTTTCACACAAATATGTCTGGCAATTGACTTATCAAATTTTGCAAATGAATCATCTTTTGAACTTCAGGTTCACACTAATTCGTTTTGAGGATCAAAAATAGATATTGAATAACTTTTTAATTATATCTTGATCCAGCTGCTTATTTCTTCCCCCTGATGTTGGGTAAACACTTTAAGCAATTATGTCTCCAATCTCAAATTAATGGTTTCAACTACTTTGTAACTGATGGAGATTTTATACCCAACATCTATTCCCTGCCTTCTTTAAAGGACCGATTTTACTATGCTGTGGTGGAGCATTAAATACTGTACAACCAATGGTCCGAAGGTGGAAGATACTAGGTTCGTGACCATGAACCAATGGGGAGATCTTATGATCTTATGATATCTTATTGGCTTGATGCACATTTACTGCGTGTAAAATACCAAGTTCTCAAACAGTAATATCTCTTTAGCAATGGTCCTGCAATCAATTGGAAATATTCGTCCAGATCGGTTTGGGTTTATTTCCAACAATATACATTATCCTTTGAAGAGATATACCAGCATTATCAAGACATATAGTCTTACAAGAAAATTAGGGATGTATACCTGCAGTTGGCTTAATCATAATAAGTGCGCAACATGCCAACTTGCATCTAGTAAGTACACAATATACCATCTAGTCGATGCATCGATTTATAACAATAAAATTACCTAGATGGTTAACACAGCGGATTTATTAGTCCGCGTACATGTCCCTGAATTATTCCCAAACTTGCTGATGATTCTAGGCCAATCTTACCTTAGGTAGGCCGTATAGTTAATTTTGCAGCAAACAAACACGTGGAAATTCATTGATTGCAAAACTTCTGGTTTTTCAATGAATGACCAAATAAATTTCGTGCATCATCATTGACCTAGGATGGCCCAACCGGTCATGCCAAACAATAAGTCCATGTACCAACTTCAAGTTGGTGCCAGCTTCAGGCTGCTATTTATGTGCCAGCTTCAGGCTGGATATAATAACTTAGGAAAATAATTTACTAATTTCTGGCTGGTGCATAGAAGGTATAAATCACATATCTATCTGCCAACTTTCTAGTTAGTCTCAGCTTCGGGCTGTGCAAACTGTGTATTTAAACACTTAAAATTGCTAGCTTCAGGCTAGTGCATTCCAGCTTCTGGCTGGATATGGTAAGTTTCAATTACTCAATTGCTAGCTTCAGGCTGTAATGCATGTGTCAATATTAGGCGTATTTCTGCCACTCATGTCGAAAAGATCAGAATTATTGGACAATAATTAAAGTAGTAGCAAACTTTTCTAAAAAGCAAAACCTTGAAGATTGAAAAGCTTTGGAGTTTACTGACAAATAATGCAAAGTTTTAATTACCGAAAAATCT
Organism: Turnera subulata; assembly: GCA_028386065.3. Lineage (NCBI taxonomy): Eukaryota > Viridiplantae > Streptophyta > Magnoliopsida > Malpighiales > Passifloraceae > Turnera > Turnera subulata. The sequence continues at coordinate 30,325 of JAKUCV010003593.1, forward strand.
TCTGGATCTTTTCGGAGACAGAAAAAGGGTCCACATTTGAAAAACTGACACCCAACTGTCTAATCTCAGACTGTAAGAAAGGAAGGCGGTTGAGACAGGAAGATGCAGGAAACTCAGAAAACTCTACAAGACAAGAAAAATGCCTTCCCCAGCTACTGTTTTCTTTGTTGAGGGTGCCTCTCTAGGAAGAAGGAATAGGTTAGCTTATAGCATGGTGAATGAGCAGCAAGAGGAATTACCGAATGGTCTTGTGAGAATTCCTCGTTTAGTGTTTGTTGATGAACTTTATTCATCTAGGTTCTTTGTAACTCCTATGGAAGAAACATTCTTCCTAGAGGACCAAAGCAATCTAAGGGCTTCCTTTTATGGCTCGGCTAACTCTATTATGTTTTTCATATCTTATAGACTACAGGAATTTTAGCTAGAGCCTTCGTGTCAAATTTTAAATCAAAGCAGTTATTATCAGGTTTCCATGATGGCTCGGAGCGTCCCAAGGGTGACTGGGTTACCACCTACATGGCCTAAGGTACGTCTTTTACTATGGAATTGCAGGGGTGTAGCAAGAAGGTCCAAAGATTTTATGCGTACCATAAGGGATCTGAAGAATCAGTACAAGCCCAACATGGTACTGATTACTGAGACTTTGTGGCAAGCAGGAGAAAATCATGGTGTAATCCCACTCCATTTTCCTACAGCGAATCGGTTTGAGATAGCTGGAGAAAACAATATGGGTGGTATGTGGTTCTCCTGGAACGACAGTGTTAGGATCAACATCAACAACGAGGCTCAGAGTTTTAGAGTCAATGTTGTACCCAACAGATAAATAATTATTTCAACTTTTGTATAAGAACAATTCCTCTATGTGGATGTTCTCAAGTAATGGATCCATTTTGCAATAATATACATGTTTTCTTTTAGCTTTGCCATTATAACCTCATTCACAGTCACATGCACAATTAATTGTACTGTCTTATTCACTTCAGGGAATAGAGCAGAGTCAATTTGACGGGATCCATAATAACTTCTTTTTATTACTGTAAATGGGGGCTTCTGTACTTTTCAAGAGTATTAGCTCTTCCAGAGTATAAATATATGATCTTCTAGATCATGGTAAAGATTGCATTCTTCGGGAACATATTCAAACTTATGCTCTTCTGAAGCGTATTTTTTTTTCCAATTTTAGATTGTACTATCACATTTTATGTGAAATAGTTGACATCCACACATATAACTCTCTCCCTTTGGATGTCAACTTGTATTTGTTAGAACAATAGCCCTTCGCTAGAGGGGGGGTGAATAGCGATAATCGAATTAAAACGAAATAGGCAGGAATCAAATGCAGAATTGAAAGATTGAAGGACACAACCAATTTATCCTGGTTCACACACACTCTACTAGTGTGGCTAATCCAGCCCTTGAAGTCTCACTTGAAGATTTCACTATCTAGTGTTAAGCTTACGAGTGCTTAACAAACCGTTACAACCTAGGAATTCTAGTCACAAGAATCCTAAACCTGAGAGTTCAAGTCACATGAACCTCAACACTCTTGCTTGAAGATACCTCACTTCAAGACTTCTCACACAGAAAGATATACCCTCTCCCTATGAATCTCAACAAGGGAACTAACCTCCCTTAAGGTGTATGAATATACAATTCAATCACTCAAACAAAGAACTCTCTCAAAGAGCAGATATGAGTATACAAGTAAAGCTCTAAAAGGCAACTCTCAAATCCTCAATAGGATATTGGCTCAATAAAGATTTCTATATGTGTATGGAATGAGTGCTTGAATGTTGAGAGTTGATTCATCTTGAAACAGAGCTAAAAATGCTCAATTTATACCTCTGAAAAGTTATAGAGCCGTTTTAAATCCACCCAAAAATAATCTTAAACAAAACATAGTGGGTGCTGAAAAGTTGTCTGCTCAACGGCTACAACATCGATGTTTAAAGGTAGAACATCGATGTTTTGCCCATTAAATTTGAATTTTGGGCTAACCGTAACTAAAACATCGATGTTCTCAAACCCAACATCGATGTTATTTTAATTCTGTGAAAATGAGATGAAAACTGATTCTTGAAGAACATCGATGTTTTCATTCCAACGTCGATGTTATTTTGCTTCTGTGAAAAAATGATTGAAGTTGAGCATTTGAAGAACAT